>MPUH01000069.1:0-122021 GCA_001970955.1 Stentor coeruleus
ATATATAGGTGGAGTGCTTGGTCTTATAAGGCTTTTGCATAAATAAAAAAAGTGTTCTGATGAATAGGATTAGGCTCTTGAGTTCTCTGAGGACTTTTATAGATTTTGATCTCCAGTTTGAGTTTAGGGACTTATCCATATGCTGAGCATCCCAAGTTTTCCCACTGAGATTGAGATTTGACTTACTGCTAGAGTTTTCATTAATACTAATCCATATGCTGAGCATCCCAAGTTTTCCCACTGAGATTGAGATTTGACTTACTGCTAGAGTTTTCATTAATACTAAATCATATATCAAAATACAAAATCATAATTATAATTATAAAAAATGCAAATCTTATTTTAAAATAAACCCTAGCACTTAATTTTATACATAGTTAGCATAACTCTTCTACTTTTGCCTCAAATGTTAAAGTCAAAAACTTGAAATTATATCAAATTATATAATAGAATATTTTTAACTCAAGAATACCTGTATAATACATACACCGGCTAGTATAACAATTTAATCCCATAAAGTCATAAGATCCTTTAAGCAAAGCATTAAAATTAGGAAGTCTCCTTCCTATAATCCTGGAATTCATTTCTTTAGGGTATTGACCAAAAGCTTGAAGATTTGTAAACCAAGCATAAGAAAAAGCTACAGATGCATCTAAAGCCTTATGATCTTCAGGATTAAAAATATTCCAAGGTATCACATATCCACTATTAATAGTCATGCCAATTTCCCCTTGCATTTCTGATGCTTATTCCTATAAGTTTGTACAGCTAAATCATGAGATATAAGTGCATGATGAGCTATAATATAAGATTCAGTACTTGAATTACCTTCATCACCAATAGACTCATACCAAGAATTTATTATAGGACTACACCTTCCTGGAGTATGAAGTTTAAAGTGGGTAACAGTCAAGGCGGCATGGTTTAAACCCTGCCCGATCGAGGTTTGCTTGTCCTACGATCTCTTTCTTTAGGCAGATTCGGTATATTAAACCACTGTTGTCGCTGGTTATGTGACTCTTTATTTGGTTCAGGAGGTCTTTACTGTTTCTTTTCATTAAGCATGAACCCTACTCTATAACCAATCAAAGGAAAAAATTGAATTTCATTCATAGTAATCCAGTGCTTGACTCTGTCTCTAAATGATTTAAAATATAAATTTGCATAGTTATTGAATTTATGGACGACATCTGGGCTAAGCCATTCTTTGGTTTTTAAAATTATTACAAGTTTGAAGAAGGTCCCAATGGAACAAAGTAACCCAAGACTGTATTCAGCTGAGATAAGGGCGTTAAAAAGTTGATTGTAAAAGTCTAAACTAGCTAGGTTTATGTTGTTGATGTCTTCAATTGGGAAAATTCTGGTCCATGAGATAGAAAGGGATATTTTTTACATAATCTGCTTTCTCATACAAAAATGATTTTTTTAATGTTTTTAAAGAAAATCTGAATGTCTTGAGAATAACGATGGTAGAAGTTATCAGCTACAGCAGTCTGGTTAAAGCAATTTTTCCTGGACAATTTTAGAAATAGTCCCAGCTGCACGGTTCACAACTTGAAAAACTGCATTGCTCTTCCCATTCAAAGTCCTTAGGTAGCAAACTTGCACAGCAAGATACAATAAGTATAATCACAAGTTCAGGAATCATAAATTATATCTGTATAAAACTTATAAGCGTTATTTTACTTATTTATAAACATTCTAGTCATACTATAATATATAAAGTATAACTAATCTTATAAATTATCTAATGCTTTTACTTATGATAGCTTATTAGTCAATAGCATTTTTTTATATGAAAAATAAGCATTTTTTAAGTCTTTTGGGGTTTTTGATTGGCCTAAGTACTCTATTAAATTCTGATACATATATCCTGAATCTTTGATTGTTCTTGTAAGATTATTGCTATAATCAACATAGGTAATGCCAAATCTTATGTTGTAGCCTGCAGACCATTCGAAATTATCGAGTAAAGACCAGACAAAATAGCCTTTTACGTTAACTTTATCATTTAGGATTGAGTCAACCATTTCCATTACATGATCGAAAATGTAGTTCATTCGGAATGTATCATTTATTGCTAGGGATACTGGCATTGAACCTTCTCCAGGACAGCTGGCTCCATTTTCGAATATGTAGATGTATGGGTTGCTGTAGCGATTTTTTATCCATTTAAGCATACCTCGCAATCCTGGAGGATAGACATAAAGCCAGCTTGAGTCTCCTGCAGGGCCAATTTGGTGCCCACTGGCATTATACGAGTATGGTATGAACCTTCCATCATTTATGTAGCAATTTCCAGGAACGTTGTTAGACTTAACATACCTGCTTGTATAATAATTGAGTCCCATAAAATCATAAGACCCCTTAACAAGTTCTTTAGTAGTCTCATTGAACTCTGGAAGCCTTCCTCCATCAATCCTATCACTCATCTCCTGAGGATATCTTCCAAAAACTAAAGGATCAGCAAACCAGCCATATTGAAAATTCAAAGCAACCTCAACTGATTGCCAGTCTTCAATACTCGATACATTATACGGAAGTGCAAAAGCGCTAGTAATAGTCATACCAATCTTCCCACCTTGGACCTTCTGATACTTATCTCTATAAGTTCTAACCGCTAAAGCATGAGCAATGATTGCATTATGAGCAACAATATAAGGTTCAGTACTCGAATTCCCTCCTCCACCAATATCCATACACCAACTACCAAAATTTGCGCTACATCTTCCAGGAGCATGAACACCCATCCCATAGCCATTCCAAGCAAAAGTCTGTATTTCATTCATAGTAATCCAATTCTTAACCCTATCTCCGAAGGTCTTAAAGCAAAAATCCGCATAAAAATTGAACAAATTCGGCACATCAGGATTAAGCCATGTACTTTGAGAAGTTTGATTATTATACGCTTGAGGAAGATCCCAATGATAAAGTGTTACCCATGGGGTAATATGTGCTGAAATAAGCGAATTTATTAGATTGTTATAGAATTCTACACCTTCGGGATTTGGTAAACTAGAGTTTCCTTCAGGGAAAATTCGTGTCCAGGATAGTGAAAGACGGAAATTTTTTATTCCAAGGTCTTGCATTATTTGTATATCTTGTAGGTATCGGTTATAGAAGTCATCAGCTATATGAGCAGTTTGGTTTTGGTAGATACGACCTGGGAAGTTTTGAAAGAAATCCCAGATGCACTCCCCTCGGCCTGAGATGTTGTAAGCACCTTCTACTTGGAATGCTGCGGTCGCTGTGCCCCATTTAAAATCTTTTGGGAGGACTGAACTTTGGCTTAGAAGGAGTGTTGCTAATAAGATTATGTAATATTGCATTATAATAAAGTAAATGCGATTTTTATAAGTGCCAATAGAAAGGTGCACTTTTACTTGCAATTGTGGTGAGATATATAAAAAGTATTTATATGCCAAAATATTATTTTACAAATTTATTAGTATAGCTTAAGATAGCTTCTTTCCCTTTAAAGTCATCTCAAATACTCGCTAACGTCGATATTTTCCCTTTTATCTATTTTCAACTTCTCATTTCTCAGAGTTATAAACACATTCTCTAACTCAGTAATAAATTTACTATTTAGTATCCACAGTAGCTTATCTCCATTATTATTTTCTATAATAATTCGTTCTGCGCTTTCAGTTATTGTCAAACATTTAATAATTTTAACATCAAGCCTATATACAAACTTATAATCAATTTCTAAACAGTAAAAAGCTTTACTTGTTAAAATAGCCATGAAATCTAATAATTTCCCATTATGAACCGTTTTCCCTTTTTTGATGTAATTAATATTTTCCGCTATTTCACCATTTTGTATAACCACATTACTAACATTTAGAGTCTCTTCACTAGTTAAAAAATGCACAAGTGTTGGGGGAATATTATTAAATTTGCTTTTAAACTGGCTTTTAGGGTATGAAATAATTGGAATATACCTTTTGGCTATATATCTAAACATAGTCTGAATACAATTATGTATATCTTCAATATTTGGAGACTCAATCCAAAGATCACCTAATAGCTCACTATTCATCATATGTAAATTTATAGCACAAATATCATCTTGTATTAGAATTATATCTATGGTTTCAAGGCGAATTCGTCTGAAAATATAATTTAAGTCATCACATTTTAATATATAAATTGCACAATTGCTTATTAGAAGAGCCCTTTGTGCTAATGAATTCTCGCTACTTTTTATATCAACTAAGGAAAACCCTTCAAAAACTTCTTCTTCGCCTTCAATAATATCATCGCTGAATGTTTGGAAAAGTCGAAGGATTTTTTCTTGTTCTGCTTGAGATAAATCTTCAGCTTCAGTAATATCATATTCAAGCTCATCCACTAAACTTTCGTTAAAATCAACTAATTTTATTAGGTTTTTGGAAGTGGGTGTTATGGTGTTTAAATGAGTATCATTGGGCATTGGTAATTTAGAATTCTTAAGGCTTAAGGCTGATTGTGGGCGTTGAGTGTCTGTTGTTGAAGTTTGTAACTTTTTTGGAGTTTTTTGGGTTTTTTGGGTTTTTGAAGGGCTCTGGTTATGAGCTTTGGAGGTTTTCAATCCGAGAGAAGGCTGCTCTTCAGCTTTTTTGCGTCTATCGGTGCAGCAAACATTGCCCATATGCTATGATTTAATATTGAATTTGGTATATTAAGAACTATGTAAAGGTGAAGATACTTTTATATATGGATGAAACAAGGCTATTTATAATTCTCCTTTTTATTACTCTAAATCAGATTTGATGATTTCTATATATTAACTAACGAAGCTTTATATAATTCTATATCTCTTATAAGCTTTATTCATATACACTATAAAAACTTATGAAATCCTTTAAGTATCACAACTAAATTAATTACGTCTATAAGTTTTCTTCCACAAATCTCTTAATATCTTCAATCTTCTGTATCAAATCCTCTCGTTCACCATCCAGCCTCATCCTATCTGCATCAATTTCCATAGTCTTCCTATCCAAACACTCACTTTTCCTTCTCACTACTGTCTGAACTTTTTCAATCTCCACACATTTCCCTTCCAATGCTTTTCCTTTAGCCTCAAGTTCCTTTTTCGTCCTATTCAAATTCATCCTTTCATTCTTAACAATTTCCAAATACTCCTTATCATTACTACACTTTTCCAAATTACTTCTTATCCATTTCTCCTTTTTAGCCAATTCCTCTTCTTTTCCTGCAAGTCTTACTTCTCTTAACAGCAAACTTTTTGTTTCCTTTTCTATGATTTCATCAGTTTCAAAGTTTTTTTTCATATCAACATTATAAAAATCATCTGATTTCATATGCGCATGGAGTTCTAATCGCTCAGTTGTTGGAGTTAATGCTGAACTTCTTCCCTGAGGTATAGGGAAATTTATAGGAGAAGGTGGAGTATATGTTGTTGATCTATTATGAACTGGAGCTATTGAGAACTGAACTGGGGTCATTGCTGATCGTTTTACTGTGGATAAAGTTTGGGTAAAAGGAGTGGAAGGGATTATTGATCTATGAGAAGCAGAAAGTGGATTGTGAGGAAGAGGATATTTTATACCCATGACGTTCTGCATGTTAGAAACAGCGCTTTTGAGTTTTGTCGTCCTGCGAGAGGATTGGTTTACAAGTTTTTCAGATCTGAGGATTTGGATTCGGGTTTTGATACGGTTGATGCGTGTTTGGAGTGAGTCTTTTTTATCAGGTGATACTATAAAAAGCTGTGACTCAAGGTCTTTTAGTTCGGCTTCGAGAGATTTCTGCTCGTCTTCTTCGTTAATGAATGACTGCTCAACACTTGTAAAACTATTATTCATCGACATATACGAGCTGTGATTCGCGACCTCACTTTTTTCACTCAACTTGTCAACAATTTTCCTTAACCCTTCTGCCCATACCATAAACTTTCTCCTCTTATCATCTAAATCCTCTGAGTTCTTCTCAATTCTCTCCTTCTCTTTTAATAGCCTTGCCCTTTCTTCTTTCAGCTTAAAAAATTCACTTTTATTATCCCTATCTTTAATCTGAACCTCATGAATCTTTTCTTTAAGTTGCCCTTTTAAGACTTTTATTTCATTTTTACCCCATTCAAGCTCTTTTTTCAAAGTTCTTTGTTCAAGTGTATTAGCTCTATATGACTGCAATTGTAAATCTTGTAAAAAACTGGATTTTTTAAACGAATCTGTAGGAACAATATTTGCTATGTTGCTATAAACTGAATTTTCATAAGCTTTTTGCATAGAATGTTCATAGTTTTTGCACATGTCTATAAAGCTGTTAGGGAAATCATATGATTTTTTTATGGTTTCTGTAATTGGGAGGAAAAGCTTGCTGATTTCAGGTTTTTTACCTATATAAAAGTCTTTGTCTAAAATTGATAAAGTAAAAGCGCTGTTGCCAATATGCAGAGTTGAGTTTTTTATTTTGAGGATTTCAAAGTTTTGAATAATTTTATATGAGTCATCTATAAGTTGTTTAAGATCATAAATTGTGCATTCGATTTTGTTATGCATGAGCTTTAGAAGAGCTTGTGAAATTGAATCTATCGAATCTTTTGGTATTGGGACCTTAAGCTTCCTTTCGAGTTCTTCAGCAAAGATTTTGAAAAACTTAGCTTTATCTTGGAGGAATTTCAGTTCAGAGTTCAGACTAAAGTCTTGTTCCCACAGTTCGATATCTGCATTTGGGTCATTTAAAGCTTTGTTAGGGTTTTTATCAGCTTGTGGAGGGATGTCAAAACTGATACTGTCAGAGTCTATGTTTGAAAGAGAACTTTCTCTGGAAATACGTTTTGGGGCTTGTTGTTCCATAGGCGATTTGAAATATTTATTTAATTCTATCATGCTTATAAGCAAGCTTACTAACTTGCTATTAGGCTTTTATAGGATTTTTTTTAGATTTTATTATAAGGGCTAACTAGATAAGGGGATTCTTAGATGGGAGTAGAAGGGGAATGATCAGATCTCATGCTAAAGGAGGAAATTTAGGATTTTTAGAGAAGGCTTTAATGAAAAAACCACAAAGGCTTAGAGATTATTATTTTAGATGTATTTAGGCTTATAGGAAGGTTTATAGGACCTTTGCAAGCAGTGGAAGAATGTTTTATATAGTCAGTATTACCCAATGCGATCACAGATCATTTAAGTAAAAACTAATCATCACCATGAATAATTATTATGCTATCAAAAAAAAAATGTTCAAATAGCCAAAAGCCTAAAAGCCTTTACCAGCAAATCCTCATCACCCAGTATTATTAATTAGCACCCTTAGCATAAATATAATTAATAATCCATGAATTTATATATAAACTCATACTATTCTTAAGTGGCGACCATTCCCTATCTCTCTTCCCTACTATTCTAAATACCAAAATTATTGGCTCTTCCTTTATATGAAGCTGCCTTTCTAGTCTATTAAGAGTTCATAAATCCAATTAATCATTCCAGTCCTCTAATGCCAGCAGGATTTTACCACAATGCTTTTTAGGTTTATGCTATATCATAAAATCACACAGTTCAAAGCATTAAAATTATCTTTAATATCAGGAACACTATTGTCTTCCCTTCCAGCTATATGCAAATGTAAGAGTTTTTTAACTTCCCCACTGTTTGTTTCTTTAATAATAATTAGCCTTTTAAGCGTGCTTCTTTAACTATTTCAACTTCTACATCTTTGTAAGAATAGGATCTGTATATAAAACATTTTTATATGTCCCTTTCTATATAGTTGCAGCAAATCATTATAAAAGAAACACTTTGCTCCAATACAATTTTCCAAATGAAAAGGCAGTATTTGGTATCGGTCCTTAAGCAGTAACTATGCAGATATTTTATATTTGTGTGTCTGTATTGTCGTCTAAGGGCTTGCTATAATCTATAAACTTTGCTAGATGATATTTTCTAAAGAACTTCAAGTTTCAAGATCATAAGCTGGGATATGAAGCTAGCGTTTATGTATTTGTCCATTTGAAATTTTTACGCTTGCATCTCAATAGGGAACTATGTCATTATATTTGTTTAAAGAATTATTATGTGGATAGTTTAGTAAATACTCAGCATGAGCTTTGATTTCGGTGATCTTTTTTAAAATCTTATATTCTAAATGCTTGTCTCGAGCTTTGCTGTTGTATAAAAACTTACTTTATGGGATTAACCACTCAACTTTCAGCAGATCTTGCTTTTTATCAATATAACCTGCTGAAATATCACTGATAGAATCATAATATTATACACTTTATAATATTTTTTCAATTTTTTAAAATGCTTTGCATGTTTTTTAAATGCTTTTATTGGCTTGTAAGTTTTTTTATATGTCTTAATTTGATTATATATTAAATTATTTATTTTCATACCTTAAATCAAAACTATTCTCCTAGCCCGAGAAAAATCTACCGCAACACAATCAAAAAAATCAAAAAGCATTTGAAGCCTATTTTCTAATAAATTTTGCTCTTTAATAAACCCTGTAACTATAGCCACAACCTTACTGAACTCCTTTTCTTTAGCATGAAATTCTGAGGCTTTATTAGCATTGATTAAAATGTCATTTTCTAACATTTTCTGTCTTTTTTCTAAGTCTTTTCTGAGTATTTTTAAGTTTCTTTGCTCGTTTTGGATGGCCTGGATAAGGTTTTCTTTTGAAGAACAGTCGCCAAATGATTTTGTCAGCATCATTTCCCGTTTATTAAGTTCTTGTTCTCTTTCAATAAGGCGGGTTTCTTGAGTTTTTATATATATTTGATATCCTTCAAGACTTGTGGTTTGATTTTCTTTGTTTATTGGAATTTGAGGAAGTAAAGAACGTTGTGGTTGAGATGCAATACTATTACGCGAGGTTCTTTGAGAATTTATTGTATTAGTACTGTTGTTACGAGAAAGTTCTTGAAGGGCAAATGCTCTTCGAGATTCAACTCCTTTAACTCTTGAAGCAAAGATTGTTGACCGCTCAGCTGATGCGTTCATTACACGTAGTGTTTTTAGATGTGATTGCTGGGTTTTCAAACGATCAATACGCATTTGTAACGACTCAGTCTTGTCAGTTTTGAGGTCTAAACCTTGTTCTAGTTGATCAATTTCATTTTGCAGTCGGTCCATTTCGCAATCGATTTCACTTTTTTTCTGCGGGCTTATACTTTTATCCTCCTCTGGTATAAAAGTGAATTCGGAAATCAAACATTTTATAGTTTCAAGACACTTTTTATTGTCATCCCTAAGCTTTTCCAGTATTCTTTTCTGTTGAAATAAATTTTCAACATCTTTCACCAATAACATTTTCTGTGTTTGAATCCTCAACTCTTCATTTTTTAATGAATTTTTTATATTGAATAATTCTGTCTCACTTGCAATCAATTTATTTAGTTTTTGCTGATATTGATCTTTTAATGACATCAATTCGAAGCTCTGCCATTCTAAGCTATCTAATATTTTTTGTTGTTCTTGCTTCATAAAACATCCTGTGATTTGTTTTTTATTCCCTTGGACTAATATAAAATTTTGATCTAATGATTTTAAATGACAAGGTGAAAACTGTTCGTTATATGCGTTTTGCATATCTTTTACTAGTCTTTCTATACTATCTTCTTGAGGGTTTTGGGGATATGAGATATTTAAGAGTTCAAGTTTTGGTAGGGAAAAATATTGAAAAAAAGAGTTGGCAATAAAGTCTTTATCGATGTTCATCATATTGTTTTTTCTTATTTTGAAGGCTATTTTATGGCTCCCTAGGTCTACTGACTGGCTGTTGATACTTTTAAAGTTTTCGTCTCGAAGCTTTTCCAGGATTTTTATAAATTCAATAAGCTCTTCTTGAGTTATGTCGATTTCTATTAAATTTTCTAATACTTCCTCAGGTATAGATCTTTGTATTCTCCTAATTTCCATACTACGAAAGTCTTCTCTTACCATAGAAGCCCGGTCTAGTTCGAGTAGAAAGTCTTCTATGTTTTTATACATGTTTTCTGAATAAAGCTCTTCCTCGTTTTCATCTCCAGAAACTTTAGAAAATCCTTGCAATGACTCAATAGAAGGAGAATATAAAAACCTTGAAGCATCTGGAGATGTATGATCATAAGTTAAAGATTGAATCACTTGGTTAAGTCTGTCAAGCTGATGGCTGATTGACTCTGAATCTTCTTTATTAGAGCAAAAAGATGTACCTGAAGAGAACATGCTAAGCTGCTGTCTAGACATTTTTAAATAATAATTTTTCATTTGTAATACCTTCATTTTCTGAAAAATATAATTTTTCATTCACTTTTTTTATGCTTAGCATAAGTTTTCTAAAAGATTAAATGTTTATCATTTAAGTGTATTAAAGCATCAATATATAAGAAAAAGTTAAAATAAAAATTTGAATGCATTTGATAATAAGCCGATTGAATTTTGTAATATTAATTCCTAGCTAGATTAATGCTATTATATAATTTTTGATCATTAATAAGCTTGATAAGCCCTAGCTTTCCATCAAAAGACTCAGCTTTCTCAAGCCCAAACCCAAAGCAAATCACTTTCATACTTCTATTCTATAAAAACTGGCTCAAAGGTATTTTTTTTACTAACAAGTAATCCTCAGCTAATAAAAAATCAATATTAAATGCAAGAAGCCCTTAGTAAAATATAAGAATATAAATTTATGGTTTACAGCATGCTTAATATTACCCATAGCTAATTGCAATTATAAATTTCTTAGTTGTATTATCGTCTTTTTCCTTTTTCTAAAGGTTTTCTGATTAATTCTTCAAGCTAATCTTTGCAAAATGCTACTCTCATAAATTTTATCCAAATGCCTTTTCAGTATTATTCATTTAATATATTAATTTGAGCATTATTCTATTTACTACATTGCCTGTTTCCTCATCGTATTGCTTGCAATTTGTGATCTCGATGCAGTGACTGAGATAATTAAAGTTTTTGATTTATATTTCCAGCTCATTAAAGTATATCGCGCTGATTACTTTGCTTTTTGCTTCAGTTATTAAAATGTATTTATATGCTCTATTAAATTCGCCAAGTACTCTATGCAATTCAGAAATTTTGAATACTATATTTATAAGCTTTTTTTTCTTTGAGTCTCATTAATTTCAGCCGTTCTTGTCTTTCTTGTCTATTTAATTAAAGAATTTATTATCAAATCAATATTTTCTTTTAAGTTATATGCATTTTTTTTCATCTTAGAAAAATAAAAACTTCAAGAAAAAAATCTAATGCAATTATAAGCGACAACAAAAAATTTACAATTAAAAAATCCATTAATAAAATAATAAAAGCGTAAATAAAATTTAAGTTCATAGGTGAGAACGCAAAATATTTACTATCCCTTTACTTTTATGATTTTTATCAGTGAGGATTTTTTAAAAGTCATTTCGTTTCTGGTGATATTTTAGAGGCTCAGCGGTGTTTTAAGTCTGTGCTATTTGAGCTTATTTGCAATTTGTGTTTTCTTTCTGTGGAGGACTCTTTTTAATCTCCAATATCATTAGCTCAAAGTTTAATAGATAAGATTATTATATAATAAACTGAAAATGAGCCATGAAATATACCTAAAAAGCCTTGAATTAGACAGAATCTATGCATCCCAAGTAAACCTTTCCCCATCATCAATGCCAATATCCACTATTCTCGAAACCATAAAAGAACTACTCATGAAAATCAACCAAGATCGATTGGTATGCCTTATATAGTCTCTCAGAGAAGAATACTTTCGTCTTCTTCTCCTCCTAAGCAAGGCTCAAAAGCCAGTAATCGGGACAATCAAAACTCATCACACAAAAAAGATTTTTGAAAAGCCGAAATCAAATAAAAATCATAAAACCCTTTTATGCTCAAGTACCCAAACACTTATATACTCAATTGACCAGTGGACTCAAACCTCAAAAGGCCATTTTTTAGACAGTTTTGAGTACTCTTCAAGTTCAGGAACCGTTATCAACACCAGTTACTTAAGACTTTCATCTGATAAAACAGAAAAAGAATTCTCAATTGACCCACTTTCAACAGTTGTGATCTCAGATGAAAGCTCAGCTTTTTTCGAAGCCCAGAAAAAAACCCTTAATGACGGTATCAGAAGCTCAGAAACTCTTAAAAGGACTTATGATGAAGAATCTACTGTAGGAATTGTTGAAGAGGGCAGCTTGGGAGATTTAAACATACCAGTTATCATAACTAATATATCTAAGTTTTCTATGTAACATATCAATTTTCTTATAAAATTGTAGGATTTAGTTTATGTAATATGATAACTGGGAATAATATTTAGAGATATATTATCGTACTAGTAATCTTTCGCTTGGGTCCTTTCGTTTAGGTTTGGGTTTGAGTTTTTTCTGACCTATTTTCACCATAGACACAATTTCTGCAAAGGAAATATTGTCGTCCCGGGACTCTTCCCGAAAGCCAGTCTTAGCTATCCCTGAGCCTCCCTGGCTTCCTACAAAATCTAAAGTTTCAGCCATGAGCTTTAAAACCTGAACAGGACTGTTAGCCATAGAAATAAGCCCAAGGACACAACTTTGTAGAGAATCAGGTAATAAGAAAGCAGTACCTTTTCTATCTTCTAGGTCAAAACTGATTCCTTGAACCCGGCACATATAAAAGAAAGTCTTATATAGAACTTTACCTAAGCCAGGATGGTGGATATAAGGTAAATATAAAAAGTATCTAAATGATGAAGAACTGCTTAAAGAGTCTTCAGGGACTAGGTTTAAAGAATAAAAACCAGTAACTGGGTCTAAAGAGCCTTCCATTAAAAAGTCGAAAAACGTCATAATGGAAGCACTGTCTGATAAAGAGCAGTCTAAGTCTACTGCCCAAAAAAGAGGATGTGATGATTTTCCGCTTTCGTCAGGGAAAGATACAAGGTCAACAGTCACATTACCGATTATGTCTTTTTCGTATAATACAGAACCTATAGAACTTGCCAGCATCTGCAAGTTCATGTTGGGCAAAGAGGTTTGAGGGAAAAGAAAACCCCCAGTGACATACTTTCGAGCTTCAATTTTATCGTAGGCTCCTATCAAAGTTATACTTCCGTCAGGTAATATACAAAAAGCTACCTTAACCCCTTGAATTTTTGTTGGTGCTACAGATGGACAAGCTTCAATAACCCCACCAACCCTTGTGAACTCCTTCAAATACTCCTTCCAACTAGGGTAAATCGCCGGCATCGCAATTCTGATTTTCTTTGGAATTGTCAATGAAAGGTAATTATAAAGATCTTCCTGCGTTTCTTCACTAAGCTCTTCCCCAGCTTTCCTCAAAGCTTTGATAATTTTAAACGAACTCACATCAATACTTGCATGTCCACGGCCACCAAACTCATTATCAATCTTAAATATCCACACATCAACAAATAAATTACTAGCAATCAACCTAGTTAAAGTTGCCAACAACTCTTTTTCATCATAAATATCAGATGTCCCAATAGGAATCGGAACCTCGGCAGCACTAAGTATCCTTTTGCTCCCTGACTTAGTTGAAAACAATGAGGTTTTATAAGGATCTCCACCAAGAACAGGGATGTTTAATAATACTGACAATTCAACTTCATCTTTGCTCATAACCCCAGGGACTATATAAGAAGTTTTATGTTTTAGCATATTTTTTAATGTGCTTATTGTTGATGGAGAATATAATAAAGCTCTTGTTGTTGATATATGTGCTGGAATTTCTCTAGATAAATCTGGAGATATAATGCATAAACGTGAATTTACATCTTGAATATTTCCGAGTTCAAGGATTTTTGTATAATAGCCCATTACTTCTGGGGTCATTTCAAAAGCACAGACAAGGACTATGTCGACATTAGGGTCTTGGATTGTGAAGATTCTTGATAATTGTATGTTTTGGCGGACTAAAAATTTATCCATGGTTAGACGACGAAGCTCATCAATGGATAAAGAGGATATGTGAAGTTCAGTACGTTTTTTTGACTTGAGTGATGGCCAGTCTTGACGGAATTTGTTTTGAATTAGTTTCCATTCAGCCATTTTGTCTTTGAATTGGCTTGCGGCTTGTTTGCGAGTATTTTTTATTAGGAGGAATCTTCGGAAGGCCCGCTGGATTGTTGTTGCTTTGCCCATGAGGAACATTAACTGCTTGTAAGCGGTACGGGCTTTAAACATACGCCAGGTGCTTTGGATTTTAACAGCTGCTTTTGCCCTACCGAGCTCACCTTGGTACTGGATTCTAGGGATTTTTATATACTCCCTTACCTCTTCCTTATTAACCAAGCAATCTAAAAGCTCTTCTTCTCTAACTTTTTTCCCAATTAAATCAACTAGTTTCTTACCATCAGCAATAGCTTTCGGCACAGCAAAAGTACTCAACATAGCTTCCAGAGCTTTAATCGCTGGTATAATTTTCCCCCACAATTGTGCATAAGTTCTTTGAAAACTAATAAACTCAGGTGTCGTATCTAAAGTAACTCCTTTTCTTATTATAAACAAATGCGAAGAAAAAGCATCCATAAGTTCTTCATATCCTCTTGTATTAATATCTTCTCTAGGTTTTTCACCAAACGTCATTTCAACTGTTGTAGCTTTGGTTTGTCTCATGAAATTTGTATATGTTTTCCTTGGTTCTGAATAAGTAAAATCAAATTTTATTGCTGCTGCTGGCTGGGGTTCAGATCGAACGAAAACTTGACTTGGCTTCATAGTTGCAGGGTAAATAGGTGCAGCTTTGTTAGTTAAAGGTGGAGCACCTCGGATAAAAGCTGGTGTTAGATCCACGTCTTTGGGTATAATCCCTTTGTTCATTAAGTTAAAAAGTCCTTTACCGATATCGTTTTCTGTAATACAAGCAACTTCTTCGTCTTCAAGTCTTTTCCTGCTTTTCACAGAAGTAGATTTTTTGTTGATCCGGGCTTTACTTATATATACTTGCTTTGGAGGTCTGATATGTAGTTCCCCAGCCGCTGAAAGTGTGGATTTTTTCAAAGGGGGCTTCTGGGCCAGATCCTGCACAGTTTCTCCAGTTAAAAGTTTTTGCAGTAACTGTTCAGACTGAAGCTTGATTCCTGATTGAACTTTATCTATCTGATTTGTTATCCCAGGAAGTTGAGGAAAGTACGTTGTGTCAAGTCCTTTAATATGCTCTTTGATTGTATAAAGCTGCTCTTGAATACTCAAAATCATTTTGCCCATATCATGAGGTTCTTCTATCGACATTTAAATAGAGTTATTTTATTAGAATTTCTGATATTGATATATAATGTGGTATATTTTGCTAGCTGTTATTGGGCATGCTTGCAATTTGGAAAACTTAGAAGAATGTATGAGTGGGACTCGTAAAGATTATGAATGTATAAAGGAAAATAGATGTTATCAAGGAAGCTTGTTTGTTGATTTGGTAAATTCAGCTGTTAGAATTAATGGATATTATGTTAGACCAGCATATATTGATCAGATTTCACAGTGGACGAAATGCAATTTAAAAACTTATCCTAGTTGCTTTGATATTGAGACAGGAGAAGTATTGAATTGTCTTAAAGAGAATGGATGCTTGGAGATGATTGATATTTCTAGGATTGTAAATGAAACACCAACTTTATATATGGAAGACGAACAGGATGAGGAAAATAAGCATAAAAGCAAGGAAGATGAAGAAAAGTTTAAGACAATTGAAGATATGATTGAATTTGAAGATAAAAAATCAAATGAAGAACAAGAAGATGAGCTTATAACCCCAGATAATGAAGATAAAGATGATTATATTGGAATTAATGAAGAGATGCTTAATAATAAAAGTTTGGAAGATGATGAAGATACTGAAATTGGAGAACTTGAAAAATACGAACTAATTGATGATGGTGAGAATGCTGATAATGAAGGAGCTGATGTTGATGAAATTGAACCAGAAGTTGATGCTACAATTGAAAGTGAAGTAAATGAAACAGAAAGTGCTCAAGAAGTTAAAACTGAAAGCGAAAAAAATACTGAAGAAGATTATAGTGAAGTATTAAATGAGCTTAAGAAAATGTTTGAAGACGATCCTGAAAGCTTGAAGAGCCTTTTAGAAGAAATAGAGAAAACAACCCAAGGAATTAATGAAGATGAAAAAGATCTGGAAGATCAAGGAATTAATGATAAAGAAAGTTTGGAGACTGAAAGCAATAATGAATTATCTGAAGAACTTGGTAATAGTTTAAAAGAATCTAATGGAAAAAGTAATGAGGATAGTGATCAAAATGTTGAAGAAAATGATGATTCAGGATCTGAAGTTAATGAAAAAATAGACTTAGAAAAAGAAAGTGAAATACTTGAAAGTTTTTTTAATGAACTTGCTGCTGAAAATGGTGATTTAAATGGATTAACCAATGAAGAAATTGCCATCATTTTTGGAGAAACTGTTCAAAAAGATGATGGGAATGAAGAAATTTCAAGTTATGATGAAAGTAGTGAAAAAAATAAGGATGATAATTTAAGTAAAGGGGAAAAACTAGATGAAAAAATAAAGCTTTTTAATGCCTTTGTAAGATCTTTAAACAGGAGAGAGATTGAATATAATACATTGAGTGAGGAAGAATGGAAAAATTTATATGAGGATTTTTTGAATAAATTCCAATATGAAGATGAAGAATATTATAAAAAACAAGAAAATGATAGTCAAGTTAATGAAAGCAAAAGTAATAATTATAATGAAGAGGAGCAAATAGGAAATACAAGATTGAATGATGGAGAGAATATTAGTAAAAAAAGTGAGGACAAAGAGATTGAAGGAGAAGATGATGAAAATAATCAAAGTGATGATGACGATAATGAAAAGGATGAGCAAGAAAATGAAAAGAAAATTGAAAATGAAGAAGGAGATGAAGTAAATTATGATGAAAAAGAAGGAGGTGATGATAATAAAGAAGATAATGATGATGAAAAAGAAGAAGGTGATGATGAAAAAGAAGAAGGTGATGATAAAAAAGAAGAAAATGATGACGAAACAGAAGAAAATAATGACGAAACAGGAGAAAATGATGACAAAACAGAAGAAAATAATAACGAAGAAAAGGAGGAGAATGATGATGAAACAGAAGAAAATGAGAATGATGATGAAACAGAAGAAAATGAGAATGATGATGAAAAAGATGAAGAAGATAGTGACTATTCAGAAGAGAGTCAAGAAGATGAAGATGAATATAAAGATCTCAAAGACTCTAAAAATAATAATCATTCGAGCACTTCCCTATCAACATCTAGCGCAGTGTCTGAAGTTCCTCAATCTCTAACCCACGAATTTCTCTACAACACCCAACTAAGCTTAGAAGAATGCAAAACCAACTGTAAAAGCATGTGTCGTAAAAATTCTGAAGACTCCGAATGTCTCGAAAACTGTATTTCAGATTACTGTTCTAATACATCTCAAACATCTTCAAGCTATTTCTCAGTAATCGCCACAGGAGTAGTTCTCTTTCTCATAGTAAGCGTGATATATCTTTTTATGACAAACAAAAATCTTCGTATCGCATTTGAGCAAGGAGACTATATTTTAGGTCAATACCGAAGCATAGGTTAATAATATTTACTTCCCTTCATAGCATGAATAATGGACTATTTCCCTATCAATAGTCACAGCAAAGTCTCTATTCTTAATTTTCTTATTGCATTTGTCACATCTAGAGTCTTCATGTATTTCCACACTGTTTTGAGCATATTGAAAGTATTTATTAAGCATTTCAAGCATCATATTTTCTTGTAGTTTACTTTTTACTTGAAGTTTTAGTTCATCACTAGCTAATGAATGCATAGCTTTGTATAGATATCTGCTGATTTTTTGGATATTCATAGAATATGGGATAAAAGTAAATGCCTAAATATTTTTTACTATATTATGGTCGATTATGTCAGGATTAGCTTCATTGAGAAAGTCAATAAGCGTATTTTGAGCTTTTTCAGTCATTGGAGCTTTGCTGATTTTTATTATGAAAAGGCTTGTTACATCTTTTGATAATTTGAATTTCACGTACTCTTTGGCTGCTTGCAAATTTTTTTCTTGATATATGTAGTAATGGAGGATTTCTTCGTATTTGCCTAATAAGTCAAGGACCAGGCATCTTTCTCTTTGAAGAGCATTTTTAGGAAAATATTTTAATACTATTGCTGGGTTGTATTTCTGTGGGCGAGTTCCTAGATAAGTTATTAGTTCTTTAGGGTTTACGTTTCCCATCATAGTTTCTTCAATGTATAGTTTGGCTAAAAAATTAGCTTCTTCTCTATTTTCTCTGTTTAGTAAAAACTGAATAATAAGCTTTTTACCTGAAAATTTCTGCATTATAGGCACGAGGGTGTCAAGGATATTCACTTTTGATAGGATTTCAGGGTAGCCTAAGAGAAGATCTTCAGCATGTTTCGGGCTTTCACAAAACAGTTTTTGGACATAATCTAGAAACAGCTGTGGGTTGCTGTTGACCCTCATAAGAAAATCTTTCATTTTAATGAGCCAATACTGACTTTTATCCTCAGTGAACTTTTGCAGCATTAAATCTAAAGGGGGTTTGTAGATTTTCCTAGTCAAAAAAAGCTCAAAAAGTAAATCTAACTTATAAAAATACTTTAGTTGACCTTCACAAAATTTTAACGGGAGCTTGTTTGAAGGGTCTCTAACTATAACAAACAGTTCTCCTGACTGGTTCGGCAAATACAACAAAGCGCTAAATAACCAGCATTCAGCAAAAAGCTTTAAATTCTCATCCTCTGTCTTCCTAGCCATATGGAAAAATGGGATAAAATTATGAATAATTCTCTGTTTCAGCGCACTATCATACAAAAGTGCCTGTTTCTGGCTTATAAACTCCACATGTGACTGAAGAATCGAATAACCTGCAACTTTTTCACAAGCTTTGACAAGCATTTCTTCGCATTTCTCATAAGTATAAGCAGGTAAAGTCACAATTTTCCTTAACAGACTGCAAACAGCCCAATATTCTTCACTTTTTCTAAAGTAATGCGCAGATCTTTGATAATCTCTTTCTTGAAAAAACATGAAAATCGCATATTCAAAATAAACTCTTTGTGTAAGATAACTACAAGTATCATTACAAACCTCTAAAGCAATATCGAACTTTTTTTTTATAAGCAAAGATGGAATTAAAGTGTCTAATGATGGTGTAGAAATACCTAAAAGACCAGAAGTTGAAGATACAAATAGAGTTTGATATGAGGAAAAGTAAATATCAGCGTTTATTGATGGAATTTGATAATTGTGAACTTTTTCACCAGTGTAGATGAGGTAGATTGATAGGGTGCTTTGAAAAAAACTTAGAAGGTAGCAGGGGTGGAGGAAAGAGATGAGTTGAGGGGAGGATGGGTGCTTGATTGTTGGGTAACGTTGATAAGATTTGAGGGAGTAATCGATGAAAAATGAGCAGTCATTGGAAGTTACGAGGATTAAAGAGTATTGGTTTATATGGACTACATCTGGAGCTGGAAGGTCTAGATTAAATATCCCTTTTAACCCAGGCTTTTTAAGCTCAAATACCGTGCTTTCACCTTTATGGAATGCTAAAAAGTTCAAAAAATACCTACTTTGAATCAAAACTCCTACTCCAGACAAAAGGAACCCCTTTCTTAATTCACTTTTAAATTCATACTCTCCAATATTCCCCATCTCTTTCAATGAAAAAACAACAATTTTGCCTTTATAAATCAAAGCTACATCATTTTTATCAATAGAAAACATCTGCGGACTTTCTTGTGAAGTATATCTTCTTATAAATTACATCATATTCATATCTGGCAAAGAAAATACTTGAAATTTACTAGTCAGCACAATCAAATACCCAAGTTTTATATCAATTTGTATAGTTTTCTGAAATGCCTGAATATTTTTTACAATAGACTTGTGTAATATAAGTGAAGGATAAAAATGCAAATTCAAACTCCCTTTGCCTGGCTCTTCACTTTTATCTGCATAATAAGCCAAATAGTTCTCAGAAGCTCCTATGCATAGAGCTTTAAGATTATATGTTGACATCTCTGGAACAGCCATTTAAAGATTATTTTGTATAATCTTAAGATCATAATAAATTATTACTGCTAGATTTTAAAGTTTTTTATATGCTTTGGTCACTAGTTTTTCGTTGGAAATGTAGTAAAAAAGACAAGATGCGATCCTTCTTTTTTTCTCTCTAATTTCTGTAGTATTAATCTTTTATATCACTTTATCATAGAAAACTACATTTAAAAATAAAGTATTGCTTTTAATCATTTTCCCCTTCATCAATTCTTTATATTATTACTTTGCAGTTTCTTAATTGATATAATCGAGAAAGTTTACCTATTTCATACCTTTTTATTGTCTTGTATTGTTTTGATATTTTAAGTATCAGTTCTTGATTGTTTAGTTCTATACATTTCACAATGATTTTCGGTTGAATTTTATTATATGCATATTTGCATTCAAACTCTGTTGTATATAAATCATCATATCTGTAAAGATTAAAAAGCATTAAGCAAAATATATTTCACCACCCTTTCTCTGATGTATCCAACTATAAAACTTTTTTTTATGAATAAGTCACATACGAAAAATCATATGCCTTCTAAGGATTATCACTGATGATGCCTCAAAGCTATAAGGATCATTTAAATTATATATCTACGACCTTCTATATGATTAGAATTTACCATTTTAAGTTTCTTGAGAATTTCAGTAAAATCTGATTACTTGGTGATTTCATCGATTCTTATAAATTGGCTTAAACTCAAAGACCTTAAAGTATTTATATTTGTATGTCCAATACCAAAAATTAAGTTTTATCATTTCTCTAAGGGTCATCCACTGACTAGATTTAGGTATTTCTAGAAATTAGAACAGCTATCAGGCAAGTTATAGAAGTCAGAGTTTTGTAAAAGATTAATAAAAATCCTATTAGATATTTGCAACTTCTGTAAAATACAGGGATTTTTTGTAAATTTTCTAAAATGTTCTTCAAGTTGTTTTATTCATATAATTTCTTTGATTTCCTAATTTAAATCTGGACTAATTTATACTGCATCAATTTTCCATGCATCTATAAATATAAGAAAGTCATCCCCTGAAGCATTTACTCATCTATATTATGCCTCAAGATTCTTGACGGATATAAATGGTCTGGAGGCGGCCTAGAATTGTACAGTATAGATTTTAGTATAGTTTATGAGGAAAAAGATTTGGATATATATTCTGTAAATTTTAAAGTCTTTCCAAAATTGATTTAATCAGTAAAAACTTAACTTTTTTCCTATATATAGTGTAGAATATTTTACAGTCTAATAAAGTTTCTTGAATGGATTATAATAATTGAGATTGATTTTTTTCAAGAATTTCTCATTCAGAAGTCATTTGCTCAAGGGTTGTGTTTGAAGGAGTCCTGCAAAATTTAGTGAATTAACTTTCGGACTGCGGCCATTTATTAAGGCCTAACAGAAAAAATTGAGGTCTTTGATAGGCCTTAAAAAATTTGTTCAAAAATAGCATAGTTGAATGAAGTCTTAACTAGAATGCAAAAACATGATTATTTTCTATCATATTTATTAATAAATTTAAAGTAAGTCATTCTGAACTTTGTGAAACCTTAAAAACAAAAAGTCTCAAGCTAGGGAATCAGATAGTTTTATAAGATAGTAGTCAGAGCAAGAATTAATAGGAAAATTGTTATAGTTAAAGTTAGAAGATTTTTTCTATGATCAGAATTATAAAAAGACTTGCAATTGTAGTAGGAATTTCCATGCACAAGACGAAGAAGAGTTTTCTAATATTAGGGATAAAATTGTCATACAAAGATATAAACCTTTAAGTAAGCCTAAGAGATACTTTATCAGAAACATAAATGTCATGGATAGAGGACTTATATCCCAGTAGCGATGAAGGAATAGAGGAGACAGTTTCTTTTAATGAATTCCTCAAGACAGAATACAAACCAGATAAAGGAAGCGATAAACAATCATATTATGAACTTAAAATTCAGAAATCAAGCAAAATTTCCACAGTTGATATAAAAAACCCTTCTTATAACCTAATCTTCATCCTAAATTAATATAATCTCGTAATAAAATTACCAAAAACCTTCAATCCTACTATAATCATGAATTTTCTTTAAAACCAATAAACCAAACCCAATCCCTCCTTTTTTACTATAGTAACTAACTACCCATAGCCTTATTTTGCACTCAAAAAAATCCTAGATTACTATCTAAGCAATAATAGGCCACAAATATAAAAATATGGGAGGTGTGCTAAGTTCTGATATCAAAGGGGACATCGATGAAGCTTGGAAAGAAGTCGATAAACAGAACGAAGGGGCAATTCCCAGAAACCTTTTAGAAAAGTTTGTCGAGGAAGTTTTACAAAGGACAAAACTCTGCATCACAAAAGACCAGGTTCTAAGTTTTGGCAGCCAATACCTTGTAGGGCAGAAAATCTCAAAACAACAAGTTTCAGACTTTTATGAACAACAAAAGCAAGCTGATATCAGAAATCTAGACCAAGAAGCCATCAAGAGGCAAATCGAGTACTACTTTTCTGACGAGAACCTCAGCCACGACAAATTTTTCAATGAACTGATCACATCTGATGAGCATGGCTATGTAAGCTTTGATACAATTTTGAAATGCCAAAGAATCAAAAACCTAAAAGCTACACAGCAAAGCTTATTAGATGCTATAAATGATTCAGCAGAACTTGAGACCAATGAAGCTAAAACATCTGTAAGGAGAAAAAACAACAGATCCCCACCGCCGCTCAAAAGTAAAAAAGCTAAAAATAATGCCTTGCCAGAACAAATTGTTAAAATACTAGGAGTAACAGTAAGTGAAGAAGCAAAAATAAGCTGGAAAGATTTACGAGACAGTTTTAGGTCTAAATATATTGACGTCAATGTTGTATATGTTAGATTTCATGGTAATGAAGGCCATGTAGGTGTGTCTTCAGATACAGACGTCCAGACTATAGTCTCAGGAGGACTTGATATTAATTCTCATAAGGCCACAATAAAAGTTTTAGAAGGAGATGAGTTGCTTGAGTTTTGGAAAGCAAATGGAAGCCATTTCGACCTTTGTAGTAACACAAATAAAAGACGTAAAGTTGAAAAAACAAGAGGGATTAATATGGGAGGGAAGATGTTTTCAAGTTTATCACAATTGAAGAATTATGTGAATTCATTGCTGAATGGTAGTGCTGAAGGGGTTATTGATCCACATTATCATAATGTTATTGCTGCTGTGTTTAGATTACACCCTGATTATGAGAAAAAGTCTAGAGGAATGAAAACCTTTTCGATTGGAAGACATCCTCAATACCCTGAAAGCAAGTGCTACTTTGTGGTTAGAGAAGATGGGACACAAGAAGATTTTAGTATTTCCAAGTGTTTGCAGCAGTTATAATAGGTTATCTCTTATTTTTTTATTAAGATGATTAAATGAATATTTTAATTGCTTTGTAGTGAATGCAGTGAGGGTTGTTGACCAGGAGATGGGTATAATATGGCCCCTAGGTAGCTTTAGAGTCTATAAATTTTAAGACAATTAATTAATTGTTTATCTGTTGCTCTGTTTTTAAAGCTCAAACTCTTCTTTTATTTTTATTTGTATTTGCTAAAATCCTTTTAAAAGTTGATGAGGTCCTATTGTATATACAAGCAAAGTTTGATAAAGTCTGTCTCTAACACCCATTCAAATCTTTAAAACTTCCCACATAAACTATTACAATTTTATCTTTGCTAAAACACTTTGCATTACCTTTTATCAGATTTTTCTATCAATAGCAAGTCTAAATTATCTCAAGTCTCTTCATCACCTAAATAATCTTAGTTTCTACTTAATAGTCTACCATTTATCGTTTCTTTACTCAAAGACATTTATAATATAAAAAATGCCTCCTAAAAAACAGCAAGAGCTTCAGGTAACTGTTAAATCTCAGGAGCAATTTTACGAATTGCTAAGCGGAAAAAAACTTAGCATTGTTGATATTCATTTAACTTGGTGTGGTCCTTGCACTTTAGTAAGCTCAACCTTTAGAAGTATAGCTATGAAAATTGAGGAATGGGATTCGAGGCTTCAATTTTTAATTGTTGACTCTAGTTTAGTCCCTGATATATCCCATCATCAAGCTTCATGCAAGCCGAAATTCCTGTTTTACTTAGGCCCAAAGCTCATAGGCGAAGTTAGTGGAGTTAATGTCCCTAAGCTCCAACAAATGATCAATAGATATATTCCTGGACTTGACTCCGAATAATAGTTTAAGTTAGATTTTATTTCATTAGTAGAGAAAATTTGCTTGGGATTAAAATTATTAGAAAATATATGCAGTGTAGGTGAAAATAGGCTAAGAAAAGGGAAAAAAGTTCTTTAGATATTTTTTTTTGGAATTTAAAGTTTTTATGAGTTTTATATATGATAAATAGAGAGAATATAGGTTTTAGGATAAAATGCTTGATGCGTTTTATTTGAAATTATGTTTATTTGATGGGTTAAATGATGGTATTTAAATTGTTTAGGTCTTAAACTATTATTATTAATAGACTTTTTAATAGTTCATATAAAGTTTTATGTAATGTTGTTTTAAATAGTGAATTTGTCACGTAATTTTATTCTTGCATATCCATTTTTCTTTAATAAAATTTGATTACTTTTGGATAAAAAATTATTCAAAATGCTCGAAAAAATCAAATAATTATTTTAAAAGAATCTGCATGCAAGTTTACGCAAAAACCAAATGGTAAGTAAAAAAAGACTAATTAATATTTGCTGGAAACTCATTGTCAGAAAGAAAAAATCACTGATTCCACTAATCAATTGACTCAACATTTTGATGAACTTTCTCTATATATTCCTATGTAATCATAAAATATTATGTTGTATATAAAATAGCATAAACTTAAGCAAGCATAACTTCGAAAAGAATTCTAACAAAAAAATAAAAATTCTTTAAAATAAATACCTACTTTTTATAATTTATAGCATTAAAAATTTTATTTGCATAATATCCTATCATTAAAACTTCTTGAAGCATAAATTGACAATAATAAGTATTACACTACAAATATTCTTAAATAAACTAAGTGTTTCAATATTTTTTTAAATCTGATTAAATATTTTCTATAATAGCTGAAAATAGAAAAGTAGCTAGAGTTTTAAAATGCATATAATAAAAAATATATTCTGAAACTTTAACTAAAAAACCAAAGAATATTACAATGAAGAGAATAATTAAAATATATGAATTGAGTCTTAATTTTTATTCCAATTTCTAAAAAAATACAGCTTTATTTGATTTAAAACAACGGAATCTCTATATTATTTATGCCTTTTAAGTGCTCATATAAATAATAAATATTAGCTTAACTAGATAAATTTAGTATTCACAGTGTGCGAACTTTTAATCTTCAATTTTCTCAGTGATTCTTCAGGTTTTCTTATTTATATGATAAATACCTAGCACTTACACCTTTCAAATTTTTATTATCGAATCCATCATTAAAAACCTACTTCTCTTCCCCTATCTCCTAGTTAAAGTTTCTTGTGCAGTTAGGTTTTGAAACTTCACTTTAATTCAAAACTAATCCTATTAAAAGAATTAAATAATCAATACAAAAAACAAATTTCAAAACCAGACTACAAAAATATTTTATCGCATCTCAAAAAAAATCAAAATCAATTAAAAAATAAAAACCAGACTATCATTACTCACATAGTCAAGCCAAATTATCCAAAGCATCAACATCAACCTAAATAAAAAATCTACAACAATCTCACTAGTAGAATTTATAAAAAAATTATAATTATTTTCATGTATTATTTACTGCAAGACTTAATAGTTTTTGCACTCAGCCTCCTAAGCCTAACAAATCCTTCACTTTTCTTATTAGTCTCTTTTTTATCCTCAAACTTCTTTTTCTTTCCATGTTCTGATCTTTTCCCTAAACCAAGATTTGCATTATCAAAATTCCATTTACGATTCGCTTTTCCATAACAATCTTGGCTCATATAATTTATTGCATCTAAGCCAGTTATCATATCCCCATCAAAAAGTCCACATGATGGGTTTTTATCACTTTTTGAATCAAGTCCTTTTAAGGATGAATTAATAAAATCATCTCCATCATAAAGGCTTGACAAAGGGTGTTTTTCAGAATTTCCTGGATCTTGGAAGTTTTTTAAAGGATCAGTGTCAAAAACATGAGGCAAAAATGCTTTTTCAGACCTTTTTGGGTCAAGAAAGTTACTATTTTCAGGCTTTTGAATGTTTGTTCGCTGGCCATAATAATCGTATTCATAGCAATATGGACTGCTGTGACCTTCAGGGCTTATAAGAAGTCCAGACATACATAAGTCAAAATCACTTTTTTCAGGGTCATGCTTGGTAGAATAATACAAGTCAAGATCAATTTTGGCCCCAGGCTTCCACAAACCCATATTAGGATAATCTATTGATGAACAGGTTTGAATCTCAGGATCTGTACCTAATGAAGAAAGTCTTAAAGGTAAACTTCCTTCATCTTTTAATGGAGACAATACCCCATCTTCATTTCTTTTCAAGTCCATATACAAAGGACTTAAGCCATAATCTTCTAAATTACATTGAAGGCTATCTTCATGTTTAATAACTGGTCTATGATCAAAGAATTTCGGTAATTTAAACGTGTTGACTCTAAGTGTTTTGTTAGCTTTGAATACTTTTACAACATATTCAGATTTGGGTATTTCAGCAGGACAATCTTTTTCTACTCGTCTCATTAAACTTTTCCAGCGATTTTTCACTTGGTTTTCTGTACGGCCAGGCATGAGTTTAGCTATTTCTGACCACTTATTTCCTAGCGTAGACTGTTTTTGTACTATAAAAGCATCTTCTTCTTCTGACCACTTGTCTTTTATTAGCCCTGGATCTAAGTGATTGAACCATCTTTCTCTGCATTGCTTTCCGTATCGAATTTGCATGCAGTCGTGAACTCGGGTGTTCAGATCTTTTGCAACAGAACTCCAGTTTTTCGGTCCACGCTTTGAAACTATGTCTTGCAGGGCATTGTCTTCATCTTTATTCCAAGCTTTTCTGCATTTGTATGATTTAGCTTTTTGAACCCTATCTAAAGGTTTGCATACAGGTTTGTAATACTGAGTATTTGGGGAAACTAGACAAGGGACCATCCAAACGTCATTCGTTATAGGAAAGGGCTTAGCTTTGTCCATCAATGCTTTTTTTGACATCTAAAGTAAACCTATTATTACCATAATAAAGCAATGATTATTTCGAATATAAGTTTATATATTAGTGTTTATTTATATCTAACAATAAATGTTGATTATATTATATCTTTGAATTTCTGTATAATGATTTAGATAGTCAATTATTATCCTAGTAAAATCTTACATGGAATTACTTGAATTTATAGATTATTGCTTGTTTTTAATTAAATAGTGTATCCATCTGTGAACCCCTCTTAAGCTTCCTTAGTAAACTTATCAATTTTTATTACTGAAATATTTATTGTATTTACTGTATTTAATCCTGTATGCAACCCATCTCTACTGTTATTTTTTGCATCTATCTTAGAAGTTAAATACTTTAGAAAAATAGTTTAAAATAATTTCAACATTTCAATCAGGGTAAATTTTTAAAATAGGCCCTTTTCTGATTTATATTCTTCTGCTACAGTTTCTACAACACCATATAAAGCTATAAAGCATCAAAACATAGAATACAATTGGACTGTTATTTAAACCCTACAACAATTATTTGGTGTTCTTTGTATTTTTTTCAAATCTTCAGTCTACAGTTACTTTATATTTTAAAAGCTTTTTTTTTAAAGCAATATCATATGATGTGATAAATATATGTAAAGTATAATGTTTGCAATTGTTAAAAGTTATGAGTGTTAATGCACAATATACTCAAGCTAAAAAAATGTGAAAATTTTTTGGTTACTGTGTAGAAATTTAGAGTATGAAAAAAGTGAAGAAAAAATGCATGTCGATTACTTATAAGGGGTTTTATATTTTACTATAATTTTAAGTATTGTTTTAAGAAAATGACAATAGAATTATTTGAAATAATTAATGGAGTTATATTTTATTGGTTTATCCCTAAGCAAGGCTGAAACACACATGGAAATAGGAAAAATCAATAGAATGTAAGGTCAAAAAGCCTAAAATTACACGAAAACTCTTGAAAAAAGTAAGGAATGATAAAAAAGCATGCTTGAAAGACCTTATCATATTGATTATACTATTACTCTAATCATAATAATATTATTTTTTGCATATGATTCAAAATCCTAAAGATAAATCGTGAAAATTAATTTATATTTTATAAACAGCTTTCCCTAATGAAATCTGGAGATCAAAAAATACTCTGCAAATTAAAAACTTATTTCATTATATAATCTAAGATTTCAACCTCGCCTATTTTCATAATATATTCAAAGATCATAAATCTTATTGATAAATCCCACATAATATGATCATTTATATCAGCATATTTTTCTCCATTACTTGTAACATAATAGCAATCCACTAAAAAATTCTGCCTTTCATATTCTAAACTTGAGCAACCAAAATACTTAAATTTAATAAAAGCTCTACTTTTAGGACTTACAATATTTTCAAATGGAGAAACTTCAAAAACTTTTTTCTGTTCTTCTGAATATAACACCCTATAAAATATTTCTCTATTGCTATTGTTTTTGATTTTTAAGTAAGAAAACAATTCCTCATTTTTTTTACGAAATATAAGCACATCATTAGGTTTCAGCTGGATTAAAGGAATATTTATATTTCCTAAAGAATTTGGAATGATATTTTTAGGTAAAGCCTCATTTTCTATATTAGTTTTAAAGTACATTATCGATTTTTTTATAACAACTTTATTATCAGTATCTTCAATACTATTATTTGTGGTATACAAAAGAAACAGTTCAAGTCCTTTACAGTTTTTTTCTATATCTTTTAATATCCTTACATTAAAGTTTATGTTTGAACTTGGTGATATTGTCCCTTCATATAATGAAGGTAGAAAATATGTAGGCTGCGCTATAGAGAATCGAAAGGATTTTGGTACATTACATGAGTTGATTATAGAAATTTCTGAAGGAAATTCTCCAGAAAAGCCCCTATATTGAAGTAGGTTATTTGGGGTTATTTCTATACAAAAGCTATATAAATTATACTTTTTATTAGATGCTTTTGATATACTCATATTTTCAGCCCCGCAAGTAAATTTAACTAATAATATTAGGTTATGGCTAGGCTTAGAAGCCCAATCTGCATTTGTACCTTCAGGGCATTTTTGATATTGGATTAAAAATTTATACTTTTGGTTAAGAGTGCTGATAGGTCCTTTGAAAGCAACTGAAATTTTTTTTTGGCTTTTTGGGGCAATGTAATCTGAAGGGTTTTTTACTGTAAAATTGTTTACTGCTGATATTTTGACTTTATATCCAATTCGTGTTTCACTATTGTTTACGATTGTAAAGCTGGAGAGACTGTTAATTTGCTTGCTTTTAAAAATTAGTACGTCAGAAGGTATTAGTTTCACCTGATCTGCAAATGGTTCTCGTTCCATTTGAGTTAATATTATAAGAATTTATTGTATCTGCAAGGTCTATTTTGAAGAATATGCATTTTGATGTTGTGTTGATTATTTATATAGTGAAATTTATTAAGATGATGTGCTTATAATTGAATGCAATTTCAATGCTATTATAAAGTAATAAAATACTGTATTTTTTTGCATTAAAACTTTTATAGAAAGGGTGTTTATATTAAAATTGTATTAGATCGCATAATAAAAATACTTAAATCAATTGATTAGATATAATTCTAATATATAATCTTAAGCATAAATCAAATTTCTGTTTAAATAGCACGAAATTAAGCATTATTCAAACATAAAATAATTGGTTTAAAGTATTTTTGATCTTTTTAGCTAATTTCTATCAGTTAATTAATAAAAGTATTTAAATTAACTAGTAAGCTTAATTTAGCCACACTCTAAATAAATCACGATAGTCTTACTAATAAAAAAAATTAGACAAATTTTAAATAGAAGTTATTTTGCACTACTATTCAATTAAATAATATCTTCATTTTGATATCAAACAAAACAAAGAAAATTACAAATATGATATTATTAAACTAAACTTCTATTATTACTTAAAATCTTCATATTCTTTATATATATGTTTTCTAAAATAAAATACCCATTATCTAAAACACATCAAAAAACTATTTTATTTAGTCTTAAATCAATAATTTTCTTAATAACATTTCAAGTCTTCAAGATCTTTTCGAAAAGCCAATTTTAATTAAATTTATTTAAAAATTCTGAAAATTTAGAAGCAAATAAGTATTTCTATATAAGTACCAAATATAAAACAAAAGGCGTTCGTATATAAAATTGTAACAAAATAGCAAAATGATGTGCTAAATTTTTATAATGTAAAATTATAAATGTCACTTGAAAGCAAACTAAATGCAATCAATGATATGATCATGGTAACAATTACTAATCAAGACTTGAACTGTGAAAACCTTTTTAGAGAATTAGATGTATTGAAGGATGAAATAAAAAAAAATTATATCGATAGTCCTTTTATGGATGTAAATGACAATGCTGAGAGTGTCGGAAAACTTGAAGAAGAGGCTGCTGAACTTAGGAAAATCGCTGCTGAAAACAAAATTAAGTTAAGACTCTATAGAGAATCTTTATCATTACTCTTAATGGAAACAAACAAGTAAATTATATTAAACTAATCGATAAAGGTGAAGTTTGATAAATTAAAAGTATCATCTTCTAATTTACCTATAAAATTTGAAGAAGATAATAGAAATTCCATCATCATTCATCCATAATTTTAAATCTAAAACTACTTCTTTGAAATATAATTTGAAATATATATAATAATATGAATTTAGTTAAAGATGCTGTATTTATTGTTATACATTCTTAAGAGTTTAGCAAGCCTCTATAGCTCAGCTGGCAGAGCATTTGCCTTGTAAGTAAAAGGTCGCCGGTTCAATCCCGGCTGGGGGCTTTTTTATTTTATACCATAGATTATAATATTTTATAAGTATTGAATTGATTAGATAACAATATTAGATACTTATTTAAAGTAATAAATTTTTAATAGTTAAGGATAGTAAATAAGATATTTTATATATGAATATATGTGAAAAATAAGAAGAAGTTTGGAGTTTTTTTTTATAAAATTTATGTTTTGCAATTAGATGCTGAAATAAAAATTGGAGATCGGATAGATTTATGAAATTAAGAATCTTAATGATAAAGAATAATAAAATTTCATGCGTTTATATAGAATTTTAGACAAATAAATGGTTCATTTAAGCTATATAATAAAGTGTTCAAGATTTTAAATCTCTAAAAGCCTAAATTCAACCTACACTCAAATATAAGCCACCTCTCATATCATCTCAATCTCATCCAAACTTAAAAATATCTTCTTCAAACCTCTACTTCTCATTCAAATCATCCAAAATATCTCCTTTCTCAACCCCCATTATCGTTATTACTCTCCAAATTAAAATCTCACACCTCCCAATCCTAAGCCATTAACCTTCTCCATCCATCATCAAAAAAACCTAAAATTCAAACTCTTCTCCAATGTAAAAAATCCATATTAAATCCTAGAAGGAATCAATCCTTATATTAAACAAGTATTATAATGAAAACTCGGTTCATGGAAAAAGCTGAATTATGTGCAATTTGCTATAATCAAATCGAGTTGCAAGGCTGTGTCGACAGTTGTGGGCACCAATTCTGTTTTTCCTGTATACACAAATGGTCTGAAGTAATGTCTAAACAGACTGAAAACACTTGTCCTATATGTAAAGCGAGGTTCTTTAAAATCACCAAAGTTCAGAAAAGAAAGCATTATCGAATCCCTTTGTCGAAGCAAAAAAAAGTCCATCATGTGCATCACAAGAATCAAAGCACATCAATAGATTTTCTAACTTTGTTACAAGCAGCTGAACGCATTTTAACACATGAGCTGCATCTTTTATTTAAATAGTTCGCTTATAGAGATAATATAGTAGAATGATATTTAGTATTTTAGATTTTGATTAGGGTAATTGATGTCTATTGATATCTGAAAATCTTCTTGAGGGTGAATTTTTTGGAGATGGTTTTGGAGATGAGGTTTTTTATGCTTTTTGTGTATCAGATAGAATTTTTAATTAGATTAAGTGGCTTTCTAAATACAGACTTTAATGCAAATGGACAGTCTTTGTAGGTATTTTTTTGAGAAAAGATTATTAGTAAAGTTGTGAAAGTTTTTTATTGTCTATTCTGAGTATAGAGTTTGTTATTTTTTTTATGTTTTAACTTTAAATTATCTTTGATGGGAACTTAATTTGTTTGTTGTTGCTTGAAGTTTAAATTTTGGAGAAAATGTTGGGATTAGTAAAATAAGATTTTATATGAAGATATATTTCTGGGTGTTGTTAAAATTTCCAATATTTTATTGATAAAGCCTCTTAAAAAATGCCCATTTAGCATAAAATAACAGCTTTAAAATTTTAAATATCTTCAAATCTAATTACCTTATGTAATAAGCAGGTTCCTATATATAAATACTAACATTCTTATTGCTCAAGTTCTAAAACTATTATTTTTATAACAAATTAAAATAGTCGATTTTCAAGTTCTAGCACACTTAATGGATTTCCATAAAAATTTATTCATGTAAAAATTTTTAATTAAAATTAAGCATAATTCATACCAAGTTTTAAAAAATTTATAATAAATATAATATTACCTAACCTAAACTTCTTTAATTCTTATTTCTATATTATAAATCCAAACCTATCAATTAATACCCAAAATCTTCTTTAAAAGCTACATTTTATCTAAAAAACCAAAACTTATAATCATATATATGGACACGAGTAATATATTGAAGGTAATAACCTCAATGAGAAACGACCTCACCGTCTCTTTAAGCACATTAAGAGATCGTACTAAAAGCATAGTAGCTTTAATAAAAGCCCATAGCAAAGATGTAAATGATGAAATCCAATCAATGATATCAGTATGTGAGCAAATTATATCACAAATTGCTGGAAACAAACTCACTGAAGTTGAAGATCTTATCGGAATTCCTTTAACTGAAGCTTCAAATATATGTCAAAACTGGGTTGTTCCAAAACTAGAAGTAGATATGCACTTTATTTCCAGAATACCAAAAATTTTCTCGATGTCTCCTTTGCGCTTTTGCCCTTTTAGCTTTACAAAGCCTTCTCAACCATATGATTATTTAGGTTATTTTACTGATGTTAAAGAGATGACTGTCTTAGATACAAATACTGAGGAAGAGTTTACAATTCATAATGAGGTTTTTCATTATTCATCTGGCCTTTTGTATTTAGGCGGTGAACAGTTTTTAGTCACTGAAGGCATGACTGCTAATAAAAAAAGAACTTATTTGGTTAAATGTTTATCTCATGAAGTTTTCAGGTTACCTGATTTAAATACAGAAAGAATGCATTTCTGTATGGGATGGCTAGATGGACTACCTGCTGTATTTGGAGGTAGCACAGGTCTTCATCCTATTTCTTCAGTCGAAGTTCTTGAAAGAGAGTGGCGTGAACATTCAAATCTTAATATTTCAAGATCAGAAGCTACAAACGTTACAGTAGGAAATGATACTTATATATTTGGAGGAGTGAATTATCAAAGACTTGATGCAGTTGAAGTATGGAGAAAAAAGAGATGGGAACTTCTTCCTTTTAAAATGCCTTTAAGATTGAATTTAGTTGGGGTTGTTAAACTGAATAGTTATGAAGTACTGATTTTAGGAGGAGCGGAAGGGAATGAAAAGTATTCGAATTATGTCTGGAAAATGAATTTGGAAAATGGAATGTTTTCAACTTGTGCTTCGATGCCTATTAATTGTTACTTTCCTAAAAAGATGATTAGTGTAAGAGAACTGACAGCAACTTGCATTATAAAGGATAGAATTTTTAAAAGACCACAGAAATTGGATTTAAAGGATTATATCTAATTAGGTAAAAAGGTATTTTTTTAGAATAAGTAGGGTTGATGAGGTAAGATTGTATATGTGGATTTGGTGAGTTAAGAAAATGTTGAAGAATTCAAAATATATATGAAAATTTGCTTTTATGACGAATGATAATGAGAATAGAAGAGCTATTTTTATGATAAATTAGATGTTTTTATGAGATAATTTGCTGTTTTAGGTTCTTTTTTAGAATTTGGGTGTAGCAAAGGATGACAAAAAAATTATTTTTTATTTTTAATGAGTTATATTAGGAGTAAATTATTTAATAATATGTCACTTCAAGTTTAAAAAACTAATTGACGAAGGTGCTGATAATAATAAATTATTCCCACAATTAACAGAGTGCTCAGTTTACTAAATAATTATGCTCAAGATGAAATTACTGATTGTATTAACTCAGCAGCAGACTGGATCAGCAAACATGTATCTTCAAAAAAATTGAAAGTTTGCTAGGACTTTATGCTGAAATTTATATAAAAATCAATTAAAAAATATTTAGTTATTTATATTTTCACTTAAAAAACAGTATAAAACATTCTTTGATATATAGAAAAAAAGCTTTAAGTTTATGTTTTGCAAGGGTTCACCGAAAACTTTAACTTCCCATTAAATGAAGAAATAACCATAATGCTCTTAGACAGCCTAATATTTTGCGTTCCTAATAAACTTAATTCTAAAAAGCAATCAAGACGGAAAATGCATAAGACTCTTCAGTAAGATCCTAGTAATATCCTCTTATATAGTCGAATAAAAACAATTTACGGCTCATTTCACAGTAAAGTTCTTAAAAACTCATGCTCACATTGCACAAAAACCTTTTCAAAACTGAATTCAAAAATGAGCATTTTATAAGACTCATCAGCCAGTGTTTTGAAAACTATATATGATAATTGATAACTTTGGTAAGGCTGTTTAAGGATTGTATTGATAATCTAGTTTTTAAATTATAGTTTATGTATATGCTATTGTATTAAAATATAATTTGCCAATTTTAATGAGAGAAATTATATTTTGCACCTTTACCTATAAAATGCTCATAGTTTTATCACTTTTTTGATCTTTACTATTGAAAATTTTAAATACTCAAGCCAAAATTATCTATATCATTTATAACAATTTCTAGTTTATATTTTCTTCCTTCTACTTCATCGTTTGATTCAAGTGAATAAATCACCTTTCATTAACAGATTTACTATTAAAATCTTTCTTAAAGAAGTTCTTTAGGAGATCTAATATTAATAATACCTTTAAGAATTTCTTTGTTCCTCATTATTATATTTTTTTACTTATATAATACTTTTATAAATTTTGACTTGATGTAATGTTGTCTACTTCAAGAAAATACTCGAAAAAATATACTGAGAGCTCATGCTCTGTAATAACTAAAGTTAGAGCTAGAATTTAGCATGAATTAGTTTTCAGGGCGGTCATATACACTGCATTTGCTACTAAAGTAGCCAAGTTAAGGCTTTTTCTTTCTTCTAATTGAAATTAATGTCCTTATTCGTGCTCAGGAATAGTGAATCACAGCATCCCTGCTGAAACTATTATCTCATTGTCTGAATTTTTCATTGGAGTGGTCTCAAGAGAAGAGAGATTTATTCCCCAGAATTTCTTATATAGCTTAAGCATGAAAATCTTCTTCTCTTTAGCCAGCTTCCTTCTTATTTTTGCATTTTTTAGTCACAACGATTGAAGTTCCAAATAGCGATTTTTAACTCTAAAGTGCCAATCCTTAAACTTTCTACTAGTTTGTCGTCCTGACTTACTTACATAAATCTCATCATTCCATTCCTATAACTTTTTCCTATTAGCCTATATAAAGTGCCATTGTTGTTTAGAGTAATTCAATCAAGCTTTGGTTTTTAATAATCCAATAATATGGAAACCACTATAAATTTTTTTTTTTTAAATATTGGAGTTTGATTGTCAAGAAACGATAGACCCAGAAAAAAAATTCTTCCCTTTAATACCTAAAATTAAAATATCGAATATCTCTTGTTTTTTTTTTTCACTTCCTATCAGTTCGTAAAAGAAAAAAAATTTAGTTCCCTTTAAAGATTTTCGTCTTATCTACTTTGAATATAAGTTTGATATATTCATTGAATTTAGTTGACATTATTTATAATTTTTAAAATCTAACAAATGGCTCAAACTATCAGAAAGCAAAAACTCTGGACAATCGAAGTAAGACTTATTCAGCAAGATGAATTATTAAAGCACATACTTGAGAATCAAAACTTTCAAAGTTGGACTCAAATCTCAAAAGCCTTTTTTGAATTCAGTGGCGTGATGCGTTCCTCTAAGCAATGCAGAGATAGATGGAACAATAACCTACGGTCAGAAAAAAATGGCAACCCTTGGCAAGAGGACGAGTTGAAAATTCTTTTCGACAGTCAGAGAATCCATGGAAACCAATGGTCGCTTATTGCAAGAGAGATAAAAGGACGCAGTGAGAATCAAATAAAAAATTTCTTTTATTCAACAATTAGAAGGAACATTAGAAAGTTCAACAAAGGCAAATTAGACTCTGAACGCATCAGATTCAAGTCACTTAGTATTTTAGACAATGAAGAAATAAGAAATATACTTACAACGAAAAAAAGTGTTAGCAAGAATTACTTCTTGAGTACTTTTTTATCGGAGCAAGCTGTGAAGATTATTCAATCACAGTTTATACAAACAAATGAAAATGAAACACTACAGTATAATAGCAACTTTCTTATGCCTCCAGAGATGAAATTCACATCAGAAGATTTTTATATTAGTGATGACTCTGGTAGCTCCAGTAACCCGACATTTGAAGATGATAAATTATTAGATGATGACCCTTACACTATGCTAGAGTTCAGTGATATTCTGGACAACCCATTCCATTAACATACGTATATTATTACATTTTATTACTAGAATTTCTTTTATGCTAATAAATATTATTTCTTTTGATCAAATAAATTAGCTACTCTTTTACCTGCAGTTGGGCTCTTTGGAAAAACTTTTCTACCTTCAGGATTTTTATCAGATAATGATGATCGAGATGGCGAATGACTTTTTCCGATCAAATGGTTTGATGGAACTTGTAAAAGATTTATTGGCTTGGTGTAAGTGTTGAATTTTTGGATTTTTGCATCAGCCATGGTTTTTTTATTCTCTTCTTCTTCGGAATCATCTGATACATTTGAATCTGGATCGTCGACGTATTTTTCAAGATGGTCTTGAATCCTCATAATTTCCCATCGATTAGATGGTTTTTGACGTAGCATGCCTTTTATAAGTCTGTGCCAAGGTTTAGAAATTGTATTGCTTAAGGGTTTGTAACTAACTTTTTCTATATGGCTTATAATTTCTTTAACAGTTTCATGCATAAAAGGGTGCTCACCAGTTAGCAAATAGTAAAAAATACATCCCATCGCCCATATGTCAATTGCAGGATTAGCCCTATTATCCTGAAACTTATAAATCTCTGGCGGTATATATAAAATACTCCCCGCATCACTTTTTTCTCCACTCTTTCCTAAATTAAACATTCCTGCAATGCCGAAATCAACAATTTTAATCATACTATATGAATCACTAGAAAACAAAATATTCTCAAGCTTCAAATCCCTATGAACAATTTTTGAATTGTGACAATACCTAATTGCATCCACAATCTGTAAAGCTATACTATAAACCTTAGCTTCAGGTAATGGACCAAAAGTTTTCAAATATGCTGAAAGTTCGCCTCCACTGCAATATTCCATAACAAAGCATATCTCTTCATTTAATGTAAAAGTGTTATAAAGCTGGACAATATTTGTGTGTTTAAGTTCTCTAAGAACAGCAATTTCGCTATAAACACGATTTATGTCCTCTGGTGATAGCAAAGATCGGAGTTTTATCGATTTAATAGCAACTCTCGCATGTGTAAACCGATGCTCGTATAAAGATACTGAACCAAAACCCCCTTCGCCTAAAGATTTAACTTGATTGTATAAAGCCATTGTTGAACCTTTTGTGAAACTCTCACCTTGGGATAAGAAAAGAGGCTCTTCTTCATTAAGATATTCAATATCATCATCAGAAAGTTCAGCTCCTTGTGAGTCGTAGAGTAAACACTTAGAATGTCGTTCCACATTCAATTTTTCTTTGCATTCAGTTAGCAAGTCATCTAATGACATATGAGAATGTATTTGAGTTTCACAGCTTACAGCAATATCTTTGTTTAGAAACACTGATATTTGCTTTGAGCGTTCAAATAAATTCATTAGTATAAAGATATAAAAGTAATGATAGGTTTATGTAAAAAAACTATGTCTTAGTGAGATATGATGAAAATAATAGATTTTAAAAGTGTATGATATGGGTGTTATCTTGTGAAATATTAGGTTGTAGTATTTGAATTAGATTTTTATGTTATAGTGGAATAGGGTTTTATTAGTTTAATAAGTAATTTGATGATTATGCATTTAGGAAATTTTTTGAGAATAGAAATAAATATATGATTTTAGTGTGGTTAGTAAGTTTTTGTTGGATGCTTGTGATAATTGTATATATTGTGATTTTCTGATATAATTGGTTTGAATTTTAATTAGCAATTTGTTATACCATTTTATAATAGTTTTAGTATTTAGCTGCTTAATATATTTTATCAATCAAATAACTTAAATTTTAAATTACTAATAAAATGTTTGATTACAAATTACAAACAATAATTTTCATATACAAATCACAACATACATCTTATATAAGATAATCAGATATAGTTTTAAAAGGCATTTTTGGCTTCTTAAGCTTTCCTCTATAATATCCTCCAGGTTGATGACAAGTCATCTCAATCAAACTTCGATTATGCTCTTTAGGTGACAAACTTCTATGTGTTTCTTCAGTCTTGTTACTTTCAAAAGGAATATTGATATTAATATACATTTTCACCTTTCCAGGGTATCCCATAGCTTTAATTTTAATTTTTTTCAGCTCTCTTTCACTTAAAGGATTATATTTCCACTTTGGATTATCAGTCAAACTTGGGGATTTTCTCTTGATTCCAGAAGTTATTGAAGGGGTATTTGAGATCTTTTTAGTTAAAGCAAATGCCTTATTATCTTTTTCTACAAGAAACTTCCTAAAATGGTCTAACCTGCTTTTTCTTATAATATATTTTACTTGTCTTTTTACATCATCAGTAGGCTCATTTTTCTGATAAATTTTTAAAAGAAAATTCTCGGCTGTTATACATATAAGTTCTCCTATAGTAGAATAACAAGTGCAATTATTTTTATATAACTCATTGTTTATGACTTCTTCTTCGCCAAATATCTCACCACGTCCTAATAAAGCAACTTTTACTGTGAAGTTTTTTTCTTTACTTCCACTTTCATTGAGAGTTAGATTTTTTGTCAGTTCAAACTCTCCAGATTTAACAATATAAACATATTTTGGATGACCTTGTGTGGAAAAGACTACTTGTTTTCTCATAAACTTTAAAGGGGAAAAATAATAAGTCAATTTTTCAAGTTTTTTTTTGGTCCATTTGGTAAAATAAGGTATTCCTTTAAGAAACTCAATATTCATATCAAGAATTCTTGACTCAGTCTTACCCAAAATTTTTAAATAGTCCTCTTTTACCAATACAGCAAAATGGCAATCTTTAGCGCAAAGAATAGAAGCTGATCGAGGCTGATCTTTTATAAGAGCGAGCTCACCAAATGCCATGCCAGAGTATAACTGCGCTACTGTAACCATGTTGACAATATCATCTTTGATAATTGGCACAACAACTTTAACAATCCCTTCTAGGATTATATAGAATTTGTTCCCTGTTTCCCCACATTTAAACACATACTAATTAACTCTTACCTCATTATCAGGTACAAACTCATGCATCATTACCTTGCAACAATCATAGTGAATTGCTTCACCTAACTCCCCAATTTTTTGAATAAAAAATTTAACTTTTCTTGTTAAAGCTTGTATTATTAAAAGCTGTTTGGAATTTCTATGCAGTTTGCCTAAAGATAAAAGTTTGATAACTTTCTGCAAGGTAGCTTCATGTGGTTCTAAAGAATTTTCTTTAAGTGATTTCGGAGATAATAGAACTTTCTCAAGATCAGAAGACATAATTCAATAATTATTATAATTTTGATATAAAAGTTCGAATAATTTATTATCTTGTGATGACTGTATTTTTTTTAAGGTGATTTTTTTAAATGATTGATTTTGGATATTTTTGTAATTAGAATGTCATGTTTTAAGCTTTGAAGATTAGAAAACAGTTGGATAAAATATTTTATAAGTTAAATTATTAAGAGATTTTATGAATTCTTTAAAGGTTATATAGTGAAGTTAATTTAGAAATTTTACCTTGATAGAGTATATTTTTAGTTAAAATAAGAGTTAGTTTTTATTGTAATAGAAATTAATTTAAGTATTTCGTATTCATAATAATATGCTTAATGCTAGCGTTTTTATTATAATACTATTATTTTATAATTGAATACTTCAATATGATTTATAAGTAATATACACAGATCTTTGATACAAACTGTAAAAAATACTTAAGTAAAAATATTCTAAATATCTTTTAATCATCAATATCATCATAATAATTAAAAGCATACATAAAACACCATTCACGAGCTGTTCTTATTGCCCCAGCTTCATCATTTCCCCAATGTTTCCCAATAAAAACATCAAGAGGGTTATCTGAGCATTGATCACTCATCAATAATTGTATTGAAACAATAATATGACGAATTTGCAAAGCTGGACTCCAATTATTATACAATTCTCTTATGCAAACTCTTCCAACTTGGTCAACACAAGGATGATAAATTTTAGTTATCATTTGTATCTTTGGAGGCATCATTGGATATTCGACTGGAATAAAAATATGTAATAAATAAATTCCTCCTTCATAAGGGCTTCCTTTCGGACCCTTAATCTTTACATAAAGCAATCTTAAGTTATCAGTATCAACAGTCACATTCGTTCCTTCAGGAGGGGTTTTCAATAACCTCTCAGTCTCTTTTTCTATTCTCCGAGTTATTCCTGTCATTTATAATAAAATTTCCTAGTGATTTTATCTTAAAATATACAAAAACTTTCTTCACACTTCATGTCAACTTTGATCTTCAAAAATACAAACTTTTAATTCATCAAACAATATAATTGCTAATTTAATCCTATTCAGAATTCATCATCATATTTTATCATCATATAAACTAAACCATAACGCTAAATAAGCAAATAAACTATATTTATGTTCTATTTAATGGCAAGCATAAGTAAGGCACCATTCTCTTGCAGTTCTATTTGCACCACCTTCATCTTCTTTCCAATGTCTAGCTATAGCTGGATCAAGAGGGTCGTCTGGGTTAGGAGCGCTCATAAGTGCTTGAATACTCAAAAGAACAGATCTTATTTGAAGCGCAGGAGACCATTTATCCTTTAAAATGTCAAGGCAAATTCTCCCGAGTCTGTCAACATTTGGATGGTAAATTTTAGTTAAAAATCTTACCTTTGGAGGGCACATGGGGTAATCATCTGGTAAAAATAGCTCAAGGGCAAAAAGNGGGGTAATCATCTGGTAAAAATAGCTCAAGGGCAAAAAGTCCACTTTCATAAGGAGTTGACATTGGGCCTGAAATCTGTATGTGGAAATAACGAGAGTTATTAGGATCTGGAGCAGCTGAGATCCCTGGTACAGCGTCTATACTCAGTCTTTCTGTTTCTTTTTGGATTCTCCTGCTAAGATTTGCCATTTATAAGCAAAATGACGTTCCCTGCATGTAACCAAAAATTTCATGAAAAGCTAAGAAAAAATTATTACATGGTTAAAGAGGATTTTTTAATAAATTGATTGCATTGTATGATCATTTTTGCTTGGATATAGTATATGATAAGCTTTGTTTATATATAAAACTACATGCCGAAATTAAAATTTTACATGAAATTAATGGAGTGTGGATTTGCATAAAGAGAAAAATATCAAATTGCCCATTTATTAAATATATTCATTTGAGAGCTAGGCTTAGTTTAATATAAAATGTAAAAAGAAATGCTTTTTTAAGCATAAAAATCATTTTTTATAAAATGTTATCGAGGTGTATAAATATTTTACTGCATCATCACATGTAAATAAAATTTCATATTACTTTTTTCTTGTTAAAATGCTTTTTCTGATTAGAATATTTTTCTAGGAAATCTTCTGTTGTGAAAAAAGTATGATAGTAAATATATTATTATTTATTATATGCATGTGGTTAAAAAATAAATATTTTTTAGAAATGCTTGCTTGTAAAGTTATTACCTTCGTTTTTATGGTTTTGCATTAGTTGTTTATATCATCTGTAGCTGAGTATTTATGTCATATGCCTATATGAGTTTTGATTAAATTATTGATCTTTATGGCTCAGATAATCTTGGAGGAATGATTGTAATAAATTAAGAAAGTAGATCACTGAATAATAGAAAGTTTAGATACACTAAATTTTAATGAATTCAGTTTGCTTCTTCTGTTTTGCTTGAGTTACATATAAAAAATATACATTTTAGTTTGATGCTTGCTAGGACTTATATTAGCCAAAATAACAGAAATCTTATAATTTTTTAGTTATCATGATCTCTATATTTTTTAATAAATCACAGTAATCTTTCTAATTTTACAAGTATTCTCAGATACAACAATGTTCCAGATAGGATATCACACTTAAAAAAAAATGCCTTAGGTTATATGCTTATCTTCACAGTTTTCACCACATCTTTTAAATGGATCCTAGTCTATTGGATAATAAAAAGCACATAAAAAACTCAAGAAAAATTTGTAGAAGACAATAAATATGACAACGAAAACCAAAGGATAAAAGCTGAAGGGTTTTATGGACAATAAAAAAAGCATGAGCCCTCAAGCATGTGCAACTTTACTAGTTATCCTTTTATTTTTTATTCTAGGAAATACATATTTTATGATTCACGAACTGTTTAGCAGGAAAGATTTTAAAAGTTTTTTGGTACTTTAGAAAGTGCTATATCACCACTTATATGTATACTCCTTGGATAATACTTACAAATATCTAATATATTTAAGTAATGATTATGCAGTTTGCATATTTTTATATTAGTTAAGTAAATTATTATACCAACTATAAGACTTTGGATATTTTTTTATAGTTTTTGTAATACTTTTTAGAATATCGTATTTTAATCTTGGGATTAGGATAATTGTGGTAAGGTATAGATTATATATGAATAAGAAATAATGATGGAAGTAGTAAAAATTATATTGAAAGCTGATCATGTATAATCAGCTAGCCTTAATCATTCTAGCAAGTAATCAGTCATTAAAATCACTAGCATATATTTAAACCCTTCATAACACTATATACAAAATAAGATAAAACTACATAAAATCCTCAAGAATTTATGTGAAAGCTACAGTTCTCCCTTTATTTTTATTAAAGTATGCATATAGTTAATTATCTAATCTAACTGCTTAAAGGCTTGACTTCAGCCACAATTGCTTCCTGACTTTCTCCAATCTGAAATACAAAAACATCAACTGTAGTCCCAGTTATAACACATGGATCATCACAATAAACAACTGCATCGAAAGATTCTTCACATTCTTCAGACTGATCAGTGTCAATAGCATTAACATCAATTTCAGATTCACTTACATATGATAAGCTGAACTCAAAACCATTAATAGGCTCAACTATACATTCAAATTCATAGCAAGTGAATTCTAAAGTGGTCTTTACTTCACTAATACAATCTTCTGTTAGACTCATTTGCAAAAAAGCATTAGTTGGGGAACGGAGATTTGGGAACAAGGTGAAACCTTGAATGGCTATGATAAACAGAGAGACAGTTATTATGGATTTTACCATTTATTATATTGCCGTTAGAAGGTAATTAAATGAACTGATGATAAAGGGAATTTTATTTAGAGATTATTTAATCCGCCAAATAAGGATAAGTTTATTATAGTGCATTAGTAAAAAATACTTATTTATACTAAAACATTCTTAGTAATATTAGTACATATCATAAATCCAATAATTCTGAAAACTAAAATACCAAACCTAATCGAAAACTATAATAAATTAACTAATAATATCATAACTTCATATAAAAGTCTATATAAAATCTAATGTTTATATATACATCATTTAGCTACTATTTTCCCAGCATGCAAATATTCCAAAATTGCCAAATCAACATCTTCCATCATTTCCTTTTCCTTCATCTTACAAAGCCTCAAATTACTCTCAGCTTGCTTACTAGAATAATATTCCTTTCTTATCTCCAACCTTTTAAACTCTTTAAATTTTTCATTTTCCTGCTTCCAAAAATCCTTTTCTGTTGTCATCCAATTTTTTAACATATTATTATCTTCTTGTTTTTTTCTATACTCATATTCAAGTCTTACTTCATTAGTCTCTTGTTTTTCTCTTATTGTCTTACATTCATCTCTTCTATCAATTAAGATTTTCTCTTGATTTTCTTTGATTTTTTGCCTGCTTTTTAAAGATTGGTCTCTGTTTGTTTTGCTTTTGATTTCTAGTTCTTCTTGATATTTTCTGTGTTGATTTTCTATAGATTTAAGGTGACTAAGTCTTTGTTGTTTTTGTTTTGAAAGTTTTTTTGATAGTTTTTTAGCTTTTTCGATTTTCTTCAAAGAGACTTGTTCTTTGAGTTTTAGGTTTGAGATTTTGTTTTGCAATAGCTTGCAGTGGTTTTCAAATTTTATGCGATTTTGCTTAGCTTGTTTGAACTTATTGAAAAGTTCTTCGCTTGTTTTACTTAACTGATCCATAACGAATATTAAATTTTTAATACTAACTGCCTTTTGTATTTAATAATAGAATACATATAGTTTATGCTTTAAAATTATCAGTTTGACTTTTAAATGATTTAAAAATATCATGAATAAAACTAGGCTTATATATCTGGTTATTATACATATATCTCAATATATAACTCTTTATTATATAAAATTACCTTAAATTCTCTTAGTACAAAAAATAATTATATGTATTTCAACCATAAATATAAATGATTTTTACATGCAAACACTCTTTATAATATATTTTGTAAACATTTTAAACTATCTTGACATACTTTTTAAGTAATTACGAACAAAATATTCTAATTTTATGCCTAATAATTGATTATGGCAGAAAAAGGCTCCAAGATCGTATTAGACGTAGTAAAAGGACTAGAAAAGCGCATAATAAAACTAGAAAAAGAGCTCAAGTCCCAACAAGAAATTGTAAAAAAACTAGTCATCTGTATCACTGAGTTGAGTAATATTGTCAAAAAAATACCAGATAAGCAAATTAGGAAGTCCATGGCTTTTAAATACCCTTTTCCAAGCCAAGAAATCAATTTAGATTTAACACACCTTGATCTTGAAGATACAAAACCAAAAATTTTATCTATCAGTAGAGAATTAGAGCAATTGAGTGAATTAACTGTTACTGATAGTGAAGATTTTTCTCTTTCCTTTGAAACTGTTGAGATTTTAGATAGTTTATGTGCAAGCGGTTAATAAGATAGTAAACACATACTTGTACTTATATATAAGCATAGAAATTAGATGTTTATTGCATTTTATTATTTTATATTTTGGCTGAAGATAGGCTTAGGATGATCGATTTTAGGATAGGATTTGATGACTTTATAGGAAAAGGTTTTTTGTTTGTAAATGTTTTATGTGAGAGTTTCTGAGTTTTAAAAAATTATGGATTGGAGATATTGGGAAGGATTTTTTTAAGCTTTTTATGATAGATTAGGATGATGGTAAAAGAATTCTTGTAGTTTTGGAGTAGTATTTTTGATATATGGATAATTTATGAGTTAGGTTTTGATGGATGTACTATGTGAATTTATGTTTTCTAATTATTTTTTGATACTTTATTATAATTACAATTTATTTGTGTATTATTGCACCACTTGGAAAATTATTAAAAACATTTGGATAAAAGCAAAACTTGCATTAAATTTTTTTCTAATTTTCACTATAAATTATCTTATAACTAACCTCTAAGCCAATAAAAAGCTGTTTAACTACAGTAAAAAAACAAAAATCATTAGTTTCTAAAAGGCTCAAACATTGCTAAAAATATCAAAATTCATACAAAAATCTTCTTGTCAAAGCCAAAAACATAAACTCTATTTACTTAAGTTAATCCAAAGTTTTAAAATACTGGGCAAATTTCAAATTGACAAAGTCAAAAATAATTTTTTGCTGCTCTAATATCCTCTCCACCTTAGATTCAAACCCCACCTGTACTTTTTTTAACTTCGCACATCTTTCTTTTAACTGCGGAACCTCAATAACTACTTTATTAGCAGCTTGGAACTTCATTTCCAACTCTTTTTGCAATTCACTAAGCATTTCTGTCGATGTAACATTCATAGTCATAAACAATCTCGTAATCTTCCTAAAATAAAAAGCTTTTTCCTTAAGCAAAAGCATCTGTTTATAATGTCTCAAAAGTGAGTATTTAGCTCTTGCACATCGAAAAGCCATTTTAACTGTATCAGCTGCTGATCCAATCCAAGCATCTTCTTTTTGTCTTTTTTTAATAGCCAAATAAGCTGCTTGTTGTTCTTTATTCAATTCACTTGCTTGATTTAAAGATACAATAAAAGCAGAGACTAAAACCATACCCCCAACACAAGCTACTATACAAAAAAATCTCCCATGATGAGTAACTGGGAAAATATCCCCATATCCTATAGTTGCCATAGTAACAAAAATAAGCCATTCATTATTTGTTAATTGCCCCATATCTAGATTTCTTGAAGCTGCTACACTTCTTTCAGCAATCATAACTGCAATACCTAAAGCTATTATAGCAATAGTAAAGAAAGTGAAAATTGTTATAAATGGACGTTGTTTAAGATCTGATTTTATAGCAAAGTGAGTATTTGAGACTGTTGAGTAGGATCTGCAAATGTTTCTAGCTTTAGATGATGCCCATTTAGAAAAATGCTCGTATAATCTAAGGACTAAATAGATTCTTAAAAGCATAAAAATCAATATAATTTCTCCTATGTGGTAAAGATAATTATTCCCTAGCATTTCTCCTGAAAATGAAATATTTATGTGAGGTGGTAGGAAAACACTACAAATAATGAGTTCGAGCATGAGGTTTGGGATTATAGTAAAACTTCCTGGTTCTTTTTCGAAGCTTTCTTGTCTTAAAATTGTAAGATTGTGCAAGATGTAGTATCGGGATGTAATAAAGCATACTGAGTAATGATTACGAAGTATAACATTTAATGTTCCTGTGACATAGCAGAAGGCATTAGATGTATTGTCTATAAGTAAATCATTCAAGTCTCGGTCTTCACATAAGTAATCAGAAGAATAGTTTCCATAAGCTTTGTAGTACAAATAATCATTCTAAGTAAACCTTACAAAAAAGAACTGAACTGCAATGCTTGCTATTCCAAATATTGCTGCTAAGGTATCGAGAATCTTGAGAACAGTTTTTTGCCTAACAAAAGCTGCAAGTTCAATTAACTCTTTGTTTTTTTTTTTAAAGGAGTTTATTATCTCAAAAGGCTCAGTAGTCGGTGATAAAATAGCTTCTTGATTGATTTTTGACATTTTATAAATAATTATGATAAAATGCTTATGTGTCTCCAAGTAATAAAATATTAAACAGGAAAAAGCTTTTAAAATACCCATCCTCGCAATGACTAAAAATATCTATTTAGATAAAACTTGCTTTAATCTCCTCCTGTGGAGAAAATGTAATAAAAAGTATTTATTATATGATTATGATTACTATAGAGAAATTATTGTAGATCATAAAAAAATACGCCAATGGTCTACGGGTACTTTTCCCTTTACTAAAACATTTTTTTACTTTATGAGACTAAGAGTTTTTATAACTTTTGATATTGAGCTATTCCTATGAATAAACTTTATTGCTTTCTTGAGTATCATTCAATTTTTTTATATCAAAATTGTGGTCATTTAAATATAATTTTCTTGAAGATTCTGATAGCAAATCTAAAAGATTTTATTTAGATTTAGGACATAAAACAATAAAATTAGATGACTTGAATCTTATAGTATAAATTCTAAGCTGAGATCTATTTATGAGCTAATTGATTTATTGGAAGAAATATAAGTTATGGTAAATCTTTCTCATATTTTTAAGTTGTATAATAATAATATAGTTATTTTTCAAAGCATACTGATAGAATTGTAAAGCAGAGTGATATTATTTAATCAATAATGAAAAAATTCCTCCTTCAAAATCAGCCCAGTACTTCAAAGATGTTAAATTGTATGCAAGATAGTTTTATGAAAGAAAGACAAAATAAGTATTTACTAAGTTAAGAAAATACAAATTCAAGAAAAACTCAAATACAAAAAAAAACACACAAAAAACCTTAATACACTACAAGAAAACTACAAAAACTTAATCATACCTATCTCAAAGCTTAAAAATAAAAAAAAATATTTCCTCACTTAAAACCAAACTTTCAATCCTAAAAAACCCAAAAATAAAATATAAAAAGACTTTATATAAATATTACTCATAAACTACTGTGCATCTTCTTCAAGCCTAACAACATCCAATTTTTTTCTCATATACTTTTCCCTAACACTTGTAAGTGGATGATTTGATGAGGATTTAAAAATCTTATAAAAGTCTTTTACACATTCTTTTATAAGAGATTCATTTGGGTCTTCAGCTTTCCACGTGAAACTCTTATTTTGTAAGAAATTTGCTAAACAAATCACAGCTGCAGCTTGTATAGAAGGTCGATATTTTATCATCATATATTCAATTAAACCAAGTTCAAGTAAATATTCAGCTAATATACCAGCTCCGTTATGAAAAAGTTCAGGATATTTTTCCATAAATCGCCATGCTGTAGGGAAAGTAATATGGAAATTGATAACTTTGAGCATATCAACTTCCATTTTAAGTAAATGTTGCTTAGAATAAGCCTGATCTGTAGTCATTAAGAAATCCCGGGCATTCGGTGGGTATATTTCTTCATATTTCGAAGCTATAAACATTGCTGTTACTCCAACAAGTTGTAATTGTTTTTTCGTTACCATTCTTTTTGATAGATACCTGTCTATCAAATTCACAGTAATATATAGAGTTTCTTGATAAAGCTTAAATTTGGCATGGATATTAACAAGCCAGTCAATTAAAAAGGCCCGGCTAGTGTGGTTTATTTCTGTATGAAGTAAGAAATAGTCTCCTTTTATAAGAGTTTCCTCTTCTGTAGCTTCTAAAAACTCGAAAATTTCATTTGAGTAAATTTTGACTAGCTGAGGGTTTTGGGTACTTATTGCAATTGGCTGAGGAAGATTTTCATAGGATAAGTTTTGTAAAGGCGGACGAGTTAAGACTTGTAGTGGTGGCTTTTCGGGCTTGGCTGTGTTTTCTTGAGTCGGTTTGTTTTCCAACATTTTCCGTTAATATTTAAATTTATAAGTCGATAGTCTTGGTAGAAATGGTAATTCAAAGACATTATTGAGATAGAAAAGCTCATTATGTATAGTTTTAAAGGCAGTAAAATTGAATAGATATTTTGTAGACTAAGATTATATGTTTGCGATTTTTTAAAAAAAAAATTATGAGTCGGAAGTTTGAAGCACTAAAATTTATATTTTGAACAATTATTTGATTTAAATAATAGAGAATATGCTGATATTAAAGAAGAGATAGTTTAAGAGAATAAGAGAGTGATTTTTTTAGAATACTGAAGATAATGTATTGTTATAGTTTGCAGAAAATTGTATTTTAAATATTCTGACTCTGTGAATAGAATTTTAAAAGGACTTTAAGGTATTTTTATGTTTTGGATACTATAATAATTGCTTTGATGCTTTTATATGATTATAAGAGAAAAAATTAAAATATTTTGTGATTTTATTATGAATAATTTTCGATAGTATAGGAAATTTATTTTATAGAGATTATGAATTTTATCTAAACTATAAGCAAATCTTCTTTAACCACATTGAATAATTCTATATATTTTAATATAAGTTACCACTTAGCATGTTAGCATAAAAATCAATTCATAATTATTTATACTAACATAAATTTCCCATAAGTTCTATAATAGATCCATAAACTTTTACCTTATAAACTAAATTATATTATTCACAAATTCTAAATTCCAATCAAAAATATAATAGCCTAATAAGTAACTTAACATATTCACAAAAATATCCTTTTTTTCATCTATCTCAACATGAAGTATACAAATTGAACTAGCAATAATCATCTGTAAAAACAAAAAAATTGATTTATTAATAACAACTAAACATATAGAATAAAACCTTAATCTTAATAAAGCTTATACTAAATATCAAAATGCCAAAATTTTAGTCATAGATATCTTAAGTAATAAAAAATAAGATTTAATCCAAAAATTAATATAAATAACAATATATAAAATGGTACATGAATTCTAATGTAGATTTAATGGTTCCACAAAAATTACTCTTAAAAAAAATCATGTAAAAACGATTAAATTATATAAAAAATGAGTACTTCATGATACTTTTATACTTTGATATTTGATACTTAGCCATAAATTTTGGCATTTTGATAAGTGTGAAAACTTATATTGTAAGAATAAAACAGTTTATGCTTTCGTTTATCATATTTATTATAAAACAATAGGGTAATCTAAATACCCACAAGCGATGTTAAGATATTCAATATTAAGTTAAAGTATCTTTCACAAAAAAAAATACGATATTATACAAAGAGGACTATATAATATGCATATCCACAATAGAAGTAAGTATTCATTAAAGCCTTAAAAAATTTTATAAATTCTAACTCCAAGAAAAATGTAATATTCCATCCTATTCTTTTAAGATTGAAAGGATTCTTACAAGATTAAAGCTGAAACTAATATTATTCCTTTTTATGTGAAATAAATCTTAGTATAAAGTTTGAGATAAATATATTACAACATATACACTTAGCACATTTTTTATTACAATTTCAAGTTATCCATAATAATTCACTTTCTTTAAAATGAATCACAACAAATGATTTCTATACTATTATAGTAATGATCTTTGATAATTACAATATAAAAAAAGATTCACTAATAAGCATATATTTATTTTCACTTCCACTCCTCCATCAATAAAATTTATCAACTCTAATCCTATAAACTAGACTATATTAGTTGGTAATTAAAAATCCAATCAAAAGCAAATAAACTTAAAAAACAACTCAAAGCATTTATCAACATATCACTTATCTTTCCTTCCTCCATATAAAGCATACAAACTGTTCCAGTGATAGTGACCTGCACTTTAAAAGCTAAACTATTATCAATTCCACAAATACTAAAAATATTACATAAAACTTTTATCTCAATAAAACTTATAGCCAAAGCACATACAACCCAAAACAATTTCTTATAATATTTCCTGATATTTTTTTTTTTATAAATAGCCAAATTTTCTAAATAAACCATATAATTAGATTCAATAACTAAACCCAAACTTGAAATAAATACTAAATTTAAGCCTATCGAATAAGAAAGTACAAAATAAATTTCCCCATCATCAATTGCACCCANAATACTAAATTTAAGCCTATCGAATAAGAAAGTACAAAATAAATTTCCCCATCATCAATTGCACCCAAAATTATATAGCATGCATATTCTGTTATAATTATAATACAAGAATCTGAAAATGATATATAAAATTCAGAGTGTTTATAATTGATCCATCCAAAACATAAAAACACTTCAAGTATTGTAAAAATAAGACAAATTAAGCTTCCATTGATAATTTTTAGTATAAAAAAAATGAGATTATTTGAATACTCACAAGCCAAGTTAAAAAATTTGATGGTGAATTCAATAATCTTTCATGGTAAATGGTATACAACACAAAAAGGGTGTATAATAAATACATCCACCATAAAGGAGAGTATTTATAAAAACCTTGAAATGCTTCATAAATCTGCACTCCAGGAAACAGGTAAGATTCATTCCATTCTTTGAAATTTTCTTTAAAACTAAGAGAAATTTTACAAAGTTTAAGCCAAAACCAAGCGCAACCCCTTTGCTATCTGAAATATATCTTAATGCGGTCCTTGAGGTAAATAAATTGCTAGGGACAACTAAGAATACAAAAAAAAAAGAAATCTACGCTCGCTTCCATATATACTTATAAAATTTATATTGAAATCTAAGATAAAAATTAACTTGACAAACAAAACTCATAATATTTCTCATCATTTACTATTTTTCTTATCTAATTTACTCATTTTAATCTTGAGCTCTCATTAAGATCCACAGAAATCTCATTAATCCTCTTACTCTTATAAAACGAGCTCTCAAATTCTAATTCAGAATCTTCAGAATCCGATTCCATAACAAAATTCTGCATAGGTATTTCAAGTACTCTCCATAACTCCTCAGTTTTGCTTTGATTTTTACTTTCCAACATACATTGATTGACTTTATGTATAAACTTTATATCTTTAGTCTTATCCAAAGCTTTATAATAAAAGTTTTCAAGTTGTTTAATTTTAGCGATATCAAGGGTTTTAAGGTTCTCAAGTTCTAAGATTTTAAGTTTTTCTATGAGGATTTTATTTTCCATATGTATTTTCTTGTATTTTTCTTTGGCTTGTTTTTTTATTTCTGACTGGGTTTTGCAGTGTTCAAGAGCTTTTCTTAGTTCATTTTTTAGCTATATAGAGTTTACATTGACTTTTGAGTCTTGGAGTAAGCTTTTTGCTTCGGTTAAATCTCTGATTTCTCTGTTTTTAGCTTTGAGTTCAATGCTCATAGCTTTCATTCTTTCAAAAACCACTGCACCTTTTTCTTCAAATTCTAAGTTGTTCGACCAAATCCTTGATGAGTCTTCGTTTTTTATTAGACGTTTATCTACACGTAAATATCCTGGTGGGGTTTTCCATATTTCATTTATGTAGAATGGGGATTTTTTCTCCTCTTCAGATGATAAATCTAATACAAGCATGCTGTTTAATCTACTGATTCGATCTTCTAGTTGTTTTCGCATTTGGAGACTGGATTCAGCGATTACTACACCGCCTTGTTGGGCATCTTCAAGCTCTTTGCGTAATGCGTCGAGATCTTTTTGATAGCTTTTAAGGAGTTCAGAGTTTTTATTGCTTTTTATATTCGCTTCAACAGTATTTGTTATACTTCTCGCGACCCCACCAAAGCGTAAAGTGCTCAAAGTCATCTCAAACTGGCTTAAAGTTGCAGTGGCCGTACATATAATACATGTCAGCGAGTTCCCTCCAAGCGAGCTGCTAAGTATTTTAGTCAAATTCGAATTCCTATAAGGGACATGCACATCATTTTTCGATGTAGACTTTTCTGAGAGTTTATTAATAACCTGACACAAATAAAAAAGGCTAGTATTAATATGTTTTCCCTCATTCAACAAAGCTTCTGTTTTCTGTGCAGATCTATGCTTTACATCAGCAGTATCAATCAAATTACTAACCCTTTCCGACCCAGCCAAGTCTACAAAATTCAAAACACTTTCTGTAGTAACACTTCCATCTTCAGTATCAGGGAGAACTCTAATACTTGTAACATTTATCCTAAAAATAGTATGTGATCTAGAACTATGATGATTCATAGCTGTAGCTGCATATTTTCTATTACTCTCCCCTTTTTTAATCCATTCAAACACTTCTTCAATACTATTCACAGCATGCTCACTTAAATCAGAAACAAAAAAACCATCAGCATCCTCATTTACAGTCAACACCTCAGCTTTAACATGAAGATTATCAGCTAAAAGATCAAAAACCTGCTCATTATATATTTCTAAATAACTGCAAGTTAGATAATAAGTCCTTTCGAATTTATTAGAAATTGATGTAAAAAGGTCTTCAAGGGCAAAGATTATAATACCTTTTTCTTTAGGTAGTTCAATTTTCTGCATGGTTAAACTTTCACGAAAGATTTTCCTTGATGGAGAAACTGAATGCATTTCACGTTTTCTTGGTGTTGGAGGTTCTTGTGAGCTTTCACTACCCATCATTGTATATGTTTTACCACTACCTGTTTGCCCATATGCAAAAATTGTCCCATTATAACCTTCTAAAGATGCATAGATTATTGGACGGGCTACTGTGTTGTAGATTAGAAGATTTGAATCACTTGATGTAAAACAATAGTCTGATTAGAGATTACTGTAACTATAACTTCGTGCCTGTCCGGTTAGTTTTTTGCAATCGATAAGGTATTGATTCCACTCAGGTTTTAGAGTGGCTGTATTTTTTGTTATTGCCCAGATACAGGTTTCGTTATCATTGAGCTCAGTTGAGTTTAATGGCCTGTATCTTAAAGAGACATTGATGTTCTCATTTCTAGACATTTTATAAAATTTTTTTTGATTTTGTGAGAGTTTGGTATGATTTTAAAGTGAAAATTATCATAGATAATTAGAGTTTTTAATATTAAATGTATTATGATGTGTAGTTTTTTTTTTAGTTGAAATCGTTTAGTTTTAAAATTATATTTTTTAATTTAATTAGAGGAAAGGCTGTTTTTGTATAAAGTTATTAATATATTAAATGCAATATATTAGATAATTATGTAGCATTTTGCTAAGAAAATACATATAGATTTTCAAGGATTAGAATTTTGTCATAAAAATAATTAGTTAGCTTGGCCTTTATCCATGAGCCATATTAAAAAATGCTAAAAGTAAAAACTTATATCAAACATCTCTATTTACAACTATAGTTGTAGCTATCAGTCATCCTATTTCTCAACTCACTTCATCTAATAAAATCTGTATCTTTTCAAAAGCACAGCATCTTAAAAAACTCTACCAAACTCCCTCTCAATCATCTAAGGGCCAAAAAAATCACAAAAAAACATCTCTACAAATTCCAACATTATGCAAACTCAAACTTAATTTCCCACATAAATAACCTCTAAAAAAAACCAAAAAATCCATCCTAGTCTACATTTCTCCAAAATATTCCATATTTCAAAGATATTAAACTTATCATATAAAATGGAAAAAATTTCTTATTCTCTCTGGCGAGTTTATCAAGCATATTCTGATAAATCTATAGTTTATATCAAAGCAAGATGGGTTACTTTAGGTATCTTACTTTTTTGGTATTTTATTAGAATTATTACCATTAAAGGATTTTATGTTGTTACATATGCTTTATCGATATTTTTACTCAATTTGTTTTTAAGATTCTTAACACCTTTAAAGGCTGATCTTGAAGATGAAGATAGCGATGAACCTGTTTTACCTATGAGAGAAAAGGATGAATTTAAGCCTTTATTAAGAAAACTTGGGGAGTTTAAATTTTGGAAGGTCGCATTTGTAGCTACATTATTTGCTTATATTTGCACTTTTATTAAAGCGCTTGATTTCCCTGTGTTCTGGCCTGTACTTGTTATGTACTTTATAATATTGTTTGTTGTTACGATGAGAAGACAGATCGCACATATGATTAAGCATAAATATTTGCCATTTGACCATGGTAAGGCAGCTTATAATAGCAGTAGATAAACGTTTGATTTTAGTTTTATTCCTACATGGTTAAGTTATTATTAAGTCGGATTGCCTATTTCAGATCTTGATAAAGAAAAACGATAAGAACTGTTGGATGAACTTGGTCTACTACAACTCTTAGAACTAACCCCGCAAAATTTTTTCAAATTCTGAGTGAACTGCGCTGAGTCCACAATCTTTATTTCCTTTTTACCTCTATAAATTGTATGAGGATTAGCCACACTAAGAAACTTGTCATTAAGTTTCGCATAAGGGTTCTCAAAAAACTTTTCTGTATTCTTATTAAATTCATCTTGCATTTCACTATCAGCCAAAGGTTCATCATAAAACTTATAAGCATTTCTCTGAAAGCCTGTATTATGAGTATTCCTACAAGTACTAGGTCTAGAAGATTTAGGTCTTGAAGGTGGTAAACTACTACATCTTGAGTTACTTGGAGTGACCCCCCAAAAAAGTTTATTATTTTTTTCTTGGTCTTTAGGAACACTATTTTCCTTATTATTTTCCTTAAATTCAACAACTTTTTCATTAGAATCTTCAGTAGTCCATGCATATTTTGGCTCAAGTGGATTAGTAACCCTATTAGTTTTTATACCTTTTTTATATGAACTAGCAGCGGTACCTTCTATATCACTAGCATCAACAAGTTTTTTCTTATAATTCCGATTTTTACTTTGGAACTGACCTTGTCCTACTGTATTAGATTTAGATCCTTCAATATCTGCACAGTCTAAATTCCTTCTATGCCCAGGATTTGTTGTGTTTATAATATTTTTTGACTTAGATCCTTCAATAAACCCTATTGTTTCTATATTTCCTTGTTCATTTCGCGCTAGATATTCAGGTTCAAGAGGATTTGTGGACCTTTTTGATACGAATCCTTTGGCAATTATATCTTTAGGATCCATGAAATCAGGCTTAATCATTTGATGTTGTAGTTTCGCCCTTGCCCCATCTATATCTTTTATTGATATTTGATCTCTAGTTTGCCATTTATCTACTTTCTTAGGTTTAGATCCTTCGATATCATCATTCATCAAAGTATCTCTAATGAATTTTGGCGGAGTAACAGCCCGAGTTTCATAAGATGGGAGTTTATATACTGGATTTAAAGGATTTACCACCCTATTTGTTGTAAATTCTAAATGTCTAGACTTTGTTCCTTCAATATCAGAGATTTCTAAACTTAAATTCGGTTTTCTTAGTTTTTGATGTAATTGTTTAGGATATGCTTTTTCTATATCTTGGGTTTGGTTTATATATTCAGGTTTGTTTAAATATTGATAACCTTTTAGTAAAGGTTGAGCTCCAATTATATCTTCAGTTTGTAATGATCCCATCAGACGCTGTTTAAATATTTTATGTTTTGGAGGAGCGTCTTTAGGGGTTATTGTGGATAAGGACATTAAGTCATCTGAGTAACGATTACTTCGGTTTGGGAAGGTATGGGAATCTGGCCACAGCATTTAAATGTTATTAAGGGAAAAAGGAATATGAAGCTAAAAAAGCGGCATTATTGTGTGGGTATACATTTTAAAGGAAGGCTTTTTTAATGTTGTGGGCTTTTGCTATATTTACTGCTATAATTATTTATACTTTAAATAACAAAATATATACTAATATAATCATAATTTCATCTATCCCATTATCAAATTACACTCCAATCTTAACAACCCATATCAACCCCCAAATCCACTACAAATTTACCTTAGACTTCTTATCTCATTACAAAAAAGCTTATCAAATATCAAAACCTTTAAATCATATACTTTTTATCACATAAAAAATAACCATATACAAAAACAATATAAAAAAAAAGTTAGCACCTCAATTAAATATTAGATATCTTGGGCTTCTCCGTCTTTTTCTTTAACTCCTTCAGGTAATAAAGCGCTATGAATAAATGGTGTTACACCTCCGCTAGCAATTGTGGTGTTTGCCATAAGTTTGTTAAGTTCTTCATCATTTCTTATAGCAAGTTGAATATGTCTTGGGACAATCCTAGTTTTCTTATAATCCTTAGCAGCGTTTCCTGCAAGTTCAAGAACTTCAGCAGCAAGGTATTCTAATACTGCAGCAAGATAAACAGGGGCACCAGCACCGATTCTTTCTGCGTATTTTCCTTGTTTCATGAAACGAGAAATCCTACCAACTGGGAATTGAAGTCCTGCTTTTTGTGATCTTGAAGTCTTTGTAGCATTAGCTGCCTTGCCTCTTGTTCCTTTTCCTTTTCCAATAGTTGCCATTTACTAAGAATAATAGGAGTTTGGTATTTATATTAAGAATTAGTAGATATGGATACATTTCTGCCAATCATAGAGAAGATTACTATAAAAATGGATACTTGCTATTGAGAAGTGTATGTGGAGTTAGCTTTAATGTTTTGGATTTGTTAATAATTTTTAGTTTTTTTTAGCTTTGGACTAGGAAATCTGTGGGGATTCAAATCAATAGAGATAGGGTTTTTTTTTTAAAATTTCAGGGGATAAGGTTTGATTTTTGATGTGGTAGGAACGATATTTTATGATGATTGAATAGAGGATTTATTTCTTGAAAAATTTTAAGGGAAATAGTTTCTAAAATCTTGATTGGTAAGGATATATGGGTTTATTGTTTGAAGACCAGGATGTTTTATTAAAGAAAGCTTGAAAACTCCAAAGAAAGCGTGGAAATGTTTGATTCATTCCTCCAGACGGTCTGCAATACCTATTTTAGCTTCTAAGTCCCTGAGATTGATTATAAAATTTGTTAGGCATCAAAGTTTATACAATGTTCACACTGATTCATAAGCATTATTGGTGACAGCGCCTCCAATTAATAAACACATCTGCTAACTTTTCTGGTTTTCCATTAAACCCACCTACTTTCTTTTTGTCTTAACATAATTCAATCTCCTAACTCAAACTTATTAATAAACTGCTAAAGCTCCAATTGCACAAAATCTATAAGCAGCATGAAATTCAACACCAGGCACTTCTTTAAATACTCCTTCAGAATTCTTTAATCTAAAATATATTCAATACATTTATCATGTAAAATTTTCCGATAATTTCATATTAGAATAGGTTAATCCTAAATCAATTTACCCCATTCATCCCATTTTCTTTGTTGTAAAAACAAATATATAAATGCAAATTTTTCTTTTCCAAATGCAAACACCCCAAAAATAATAAAATAATTATACCTGAGAACTTTTTTATAACTTTTATCGTTAATGTATTACTTAATACCATTTTATGGGTTAATAATAAGTATTTTGTTAAGAATTTGTTACTGCAAAAAAAAAATATAACAATTTGGTGATATAAAAATAAGGTAATTTTGCTTCTCTTTGAGAGTTTCTTTTATAAAAATGATCTCTTTGAAAATATAAGTATTGATAATTAAAACAAGCAGACAACAATAAGCATAGCTAGGAATATGATAATTAAGAATGCTGAGAACATGATTATTAATAATATTATACGAACTTTGAATGAAGCAAATTTTAATTTTAAACTTTTTCCTGGTACATATAGTATTAGTTAGGAATTATCGCTTGACTATTGTCCAACTCTTGTTAATTTTCTTCTTTTATAGTATATTTTCGTGATAAAGTTTTTTTATTTCTCTGTCGATCTTGATTATTTCTTTTTTGTGTTTTTCTCTAAGTGTTTTCCTGGTACATAAAACTTATTCAGAAAGTTTTAATTTGAAATCTTTTTAGTAAATTTAAGAATAATTCGTTTGGTCTCTTCTTTTTTTCTTCATTTGTTTTGATAATATAAATACTTAAACTATAAGTTGTATATAAAGCATTAGTTTTTTATATAGACCATTTATATCAATCCTAATACAATTTTTTTTCCTAGAAAATTATATCATCACATACACAAAATATCCAGCAAATAGTTATAATATCTAAACTATCGCACCTGCATGAGCTGCAACTCTTGGCCACAAATCAGCACATTCCTTAGTTACTGGACCTGACACACCTGAGCCTTTCATTTCTCCTTTAGGATTGACTATAACCCCAGCATTTTCCTCACAACAAATAAACACCCCATCTGCTCTTCTCCATGACTTCCTTTGCCGTATCACAACTGCCGGCATAACTTTCTTACGAAGTTCTGGCTTACCTTTCTTTACGGTAACTAAAACCATATCACCAATAGAAGCTGCAGGTAAACGATTTAGCCTAGCACCAAATCTAGTCACAGCCATGATATAAAGGATCTTAGCACCAGTGTTATCAGCACAATTGATTCTAGCTCCAACAGGAAGGGCTAAAGTTACACGCATTTTGATACCTGTTGCTCCTGACCTTCCTCTTTTACTCATATTTACAAACCATTATCTTATACCCTTATATCTAATGATTTATATAATTTTATCTTTTATTTTATATAGTAATTCTTAGTACTATAAGCCATATAATCATTTAGGTTTCTAGTTTCAAGTCTTAATTTTATATTATTATCATCTTCAGTAGCTTTTCTTTGTAACTGATAAAAGGCTTAATTATTAGTATGAAGTCTTATTTTTAGTTTTTGATTTTCTTTATATAATGACTCTTTTTATTTAGTTTATATTATCCATGCTATATTTTAATTTGTTTATTTTCACTTGACCAATAAGCTTTTTTTTTTTAAATTATCGACTTCACAACTCGTCTTAAACCTTCAATTAAAAAAAAAGGACCTTAAAATAACATCAAAAAAAAAAATTCAGCCTATAACTTACTAAAAAATTATCCTAATTTAATTTGAGAACTGTATTTTTAGTCTTTTTAAAGCATCATCAAGGTCTTGAAGATACACTTTAGCATTATCAAAACAATCTGTATAGCAGCCCAATGAGTCTGCTGAAATCACATCACTTTTCCTTCTTTGTTTTGTGCATGAATGTAAACAAGAATTGAATGCTGCATCAAATCTCCCAAATAAAATCTGAGTTTGCTGGTCAACATAATCTAATGACCGAACACAATTTTTACTACAATTATATGATTCTTCAAGATTAAATTCTTCTGCTCTGAAGCAGTCACTACTGCATATTAATGATTGTTTCTATATAATATTTACAATCATTTTATGGTTGAAACATGTTGTGTCCTGTAATATTTTTTCAATTGAATCTTTAAGAATGTTGTATTGGGAAAATATTGGTTCCTCGTATTGGAGTTTTGTGTCTATATCGATATTTTTCATTTTTATTATGGGTGGGTTTTTATGTTTTGGATGGAAGAAAAGGTTTTTGTCAAAGTTTTTATATGGGAAATTAGGTGATGAGGATTTTTTTTATAGGAATTTAAGGTTTGAGAGTCCTGTGACCTCTTTCTTTCAGCTGATTCGGGATGGTGTACCACTCGTCGTCTTTAATAATTTGCTCGTTGACTTTTCCCAGTAGTTCTTTAAAGTTTCTTTTTTGAGAGTAAGTATAACTGAGGCAAGTCTTGCGTTTATTTTATTTTTCCTTGTGAATCCTAGTTTTTTAAGGCATACTTTGAAGTTCTTGTATAATGGTAATAATAATACTGCTTCATAGTTTAAATGGAACTACCTGAACCTATTCCTCTAGTCGAGCCTGGTAAATACGCTCCTGATACAAAACTAATGTGATATCTATTTAGCTGGAAAATAAGGCAATTCACGCCAACAGATTTTCAAATTTGCACAAAAAACCCATACAAATTTTCAGTTTACCCTTTGTATGCATCTTTTCCCCAACCAAGAATACTAAAAGACATGAAAACATTTATTAAAACGCTAATTTCCAACATAAAGCCTTGCTGTAGTTTATCTGAAGATGTGTCGTTTGATTCCTACTTTGAAGGAGGCAATTTAGAATTTGTTCATAGAAGAACACTAATAGAATATGACCTAATACTTAAACCAGACACAAATACAAATCGTCATACTCATTGGTTTATGTTTAAAGTACATAAAAAAATTCCAGGAACTTTGAAATTAAACATAATGAATTTTATGAAAAACCAAAGCTTAATTAGAAAAGGGATGAGGCCACTTGCATTTTCTGAAACAAGGGGAGTTATTGACATTAGAGATCTTCAGTATTTCAAAACATTTGAGGATTCACAGAAATTTAACACCGTCAGTTTTTTATGTGATTTTAATGCTGATGAGTGGATAACTTTTAGCTTATGTCGACCTTATAGTTTTACACAATTACAGAATTTATATAAAGATATTGAAGATACTAATGAATTAAATTCAACATGTAAAATTTCTAATAGTAAATTTTTATACTCAAGAGAGCTATTATGTTATTCACTTGGAGGACTTCCTGTTCATTTATTAACAATAACAGGACCAAATGAATCTATTATTAATAGACATAAAAAAGCTGCAATTTTCACTGGAAGGGTACATCCTGGGGAAACAGTTGGGTCTTATGTCCTTGAAAATTTTATAAGATTTTTATTAAGTGATTTACCTCAAGCTATATCTTTAAGGACTGAGTTTATTTTTAAAATTATTCCAATGCTTAACCCTGATGGAGTTGTATGTGGGAATTCACGAACTTCACTTTCTGGTATTGACTTGAATAGGATTTGGAATTGTCCTGACCCAGTTCAACATCCTTGTGTATATTATACGAAAAGTTTTATACAAATGTTTGTGCAAAAAAAAGAAGTTTTGATGTATGGGGATTTTCATGGGCATGGAAAAAAACTTGGTTCATTTATATATGGTTGTAATAAAATTGTGAATGGGAGTTTTACATCTTGGACCAAAGTTCGACTCTTCCCCCGTATTCTAGCAAAGAACTCTGCTCTTTTTTCCTATAACGAGTGCATCTTCAATATCGATCCTGACAAAGAAGGTACAGGCCGTATCGTAATCTGGAAAGAAATCGGCATATCAAACAGTTTTACAATTGAAACCTCCCTTTACGGCTACCATAATGGTAAAGAAATTTTCCCACACACTCTAGAAAGCTATAGCGAAATAGGTCAGGAAATCGGTAAATCCTTACTTGAATACACACATTTATTAAAATCCCTCGAAAAAGAACTTCAACTAACAGGAGGTTGGCTAAAACCCAATAAATTCAAAGAAGTTTCAGGAACCCCAGCTCTACAAATTCTAACAAGAAAAATCGAAACAGAGAAAAAAGAGCTCAGGTATATCGACTATAGAGAAAGTGCTAAAACTTATACACGTCCTAATTCTCGTAGTCAACGTTCTAAACTTAAAGAACCAACAGGTAAAAACCTAGACTGTAACCAATACTCTGACTGGAAAACATTTTTCAACAGTGAAGAAGTCCGCCTTGCTCAAGAGAAAATCCATCTAGGTCTAGAATCCTCAGCTGAATCTTCAAGTACCGAATCTTCTTTAGAACTAGAACTTGATTTATCCCCAAGTAAAATCTCTAGAAGACCATTTTCCCCTTGTGTCGATGAGTCAGTTTTCTGGGTAGCAAATCCTCATCCTTTAAAATCTATAAGAAAAGAAAGAGATCCTGCTAGATGTAAATTTGTTAAACAACATACTTATGATTTTGCTGGATGTGTATTAGATAATATGATAGTAAAAAACACATCATCGGATTCTTTTGCTGAAAACCAAAGAAATATGTTTCATTCAAGAGCAGAAAGGAAGAGAATGCATAAGGAAAGGATGGCAAAAACTAGGAGTATGTCTTCAAAAAGAGATGCGAAAGTTCCTGTTGATACTTCAGAATTTAAACTGACGAATGAGAAACTGTTTATAATTAGACCTAAAGTTCAGAAGAATTATTTTTTCAGTAAAATGCCACCTCGGTAGGAATATTAACTCGGAAAAAGTTTAATTAATATTAATAGTATTAGAAAAATTGACGATTTTGCTTTGGGAGGAAAAATGCTAATAAAATATTGGGTGGTTAAATTCATAAGGAAACAAGATGGGGATAATTTTTATAATGAAATTCACGATTTATAAGAAAAAGGCAAAGTTTAGTAAAGGGTTTTAAAATATTTTCCTATTGGCCATACGGTTTATAGCTTCCATAACTTCAGCTCTTCCACAATTAGCATCAACCAGCTTAATAATTNGCCATACGGTTTATAGCTTCCATAACTTCAGCTCTTCCACAATTAGCATCAACCAGCTTAATAATTGATGCAGTATCATCATTTCTATCAGGAGATCCAAAAAACGGATACTCTTCTAAAATCTCTCTAGGGAACTCATCCCTTAACCCTTTAATCCTCATCCTTTTATCATCATCCCTATTAATTTCCCTTTTGAAATCCTTAAAATCTTGATTATCTTTCCCATTCCCCACAATAACCTTCATATGATTTCCAGCATTTTTCAACTCAACCTGAGATTCAATTCCTCCTTTATTCATACAATTTTGTTGAACTTTCTTTTTTTGCGGTTCGGAAATATTTTGTTTAAATTTACCCTCCATTTCTATTGAAGATTTTATCATGAAGTTTTTTTTCTCCTCAAGTTTCCGCTTAAATTCTTCAACTTTTTTTTGTCGCGCGTCAATGTCGAGGCTCATTTTGAGTTTTTCTAATTGAACAGATGATGATGAGGATTTAAGTCGTGGTGTTGGACTACATGATCTTAATCGTTTAGTTGGGAGTTTTGGGCTTTGATCTGTTGTTATGAATTCGAATTTTTTTGAGAGATCGTCTCTTAGAGTACGTGAAATTTCCATTATTATGGGCTAGGTATTATTTATGTGTTTAAGTTTAATATTCTCAGTAAATTTTATTAAACCTATAAAAAATTCCATTTATTTCTTAGCATCAGGTTGATTTTCCGGCATCGCTTCAATAATTTCTTGTACCTTAATCAAATTCTCACACACCCTCAAAATCTTTGGATACTTCTCTACATTAACCCCATATTTCTTAGCATTATTCAATTGTGGTAATATGCAAGCATCAGCAAAAGTGACAAAATCTTCAACAGAATAAACTTTCTTATGATCTAATAAATCTTCTATAAACCCAAAACCTTTTATAATATTCTCTTGTGCCCATTCCATAGGATCACCTCCAAGTTTTTTGATTTTCTTCAAAAGGCTTAAGTTCTGTAAAGGTTGAATACCAGAATTTATGATTTCACATATTTCCCACATTTTAGCTTCAGTTTGTATATCATTAGGGATCATTGTTGGGAATTTATATTTACCTTCAAGATATTTGAAAATAGCTAAGCTTTGGGATATAGAAAAAGTTGGGGTTTCTAATAAAGGGACTTGAAGCATTGGGTTTTTTATTGAGTATAATTGAGAAAAATGTTCTTTGGTTATGAGGTCGATAGCTTTGTAGGTATAAGGAACTTTTTTTATATTAAGAGCTATACGAACACGCCAAGCAGATGAACTTTGCCAATAACTATAAAGAATATATGTCATTATTTTTATATTTCTTATGTATTTGTATACAAATTTTTATATAAGATTAGTATTTTTTATTAAAGATTAGAAAATTAGGTTGACTGAAGAAATTATGTTTTATTATTTAGGTTATATAGGTATATTATAATGGTTGAATGATTTTTAGGTCTAAAATATTATTTAATCATGAATAACATTGGAAGATTTTTAGGACCTAATCGATCTCCGACACCTTTGAAAATGAATGAAATCAAATATTCATTAGAAAGACAGAGTAAAACTTTTATGAAGGTGCTTAAAAACAAATCAAGTTCGTATAAAAGGCTTCAGAAAATGCACATAAACGATACTTGCCTTGCATTTATCCATAAAATCAAAGAAAATCATTTTAAAAGCAGCAAAATTAAAGTTATTAATGTGCCTAATTCCAAAATTATAGAAAGCGCCTCAATCCCTATATTGTCCCCACATAAAGTTGATGAAACATGTCAACGGCCTTCTCCTTTCGGCCGATTAAGATCAACTCCAGATATAAAATTTCGTGGAACATGCCAAAATCATGGAAACCTAGAGTCAAAACAAAAGTACGAAATTATGATCCCTAGAGTTTATGAAGAAAATATAGACAACCAAAAAACCGGTGAAGGGAAATTACAAAGATGGACCAAATTGACTAAAAAAAGAAATTCTGACGACAAAAAAAATAAAAAACATGAAAAAGTGCTAAGAAGCCAAGCGATACAGGTACAATATTCTGATATATGTGGATGGGAAACACCAAACTAATAATAAGTGATGCTTTATTATCGTAGCATAAAACGTAAATCGATTTAGATTATAATTCTTAAATAAAATGCATTAATACAATAAAAATGAAAGAAATAAAGAAAATGATGAAACTCCAATTGTAAAATCCTCATAAAAAAACTATTTTTCTATACACTTAAGATTATATAATCAATAATCATCCTTATTCCCAATAATCATATAAAAAAACAATTATCTACAATAAACTCACATATAATCTATAAACCATTAAAAAATAACTTTAATAAATCAAATATCTCAACACCTGCATTTCTTAACCTATAACATCTTTTTATATCAAAATTTATCTTAATTTATTTAATTATCAATCCAATTAATACGTACTCCATTATTCCACTCTCCTTTTTTACACCCTCCATCTTTAACTTTCAACACCCCAATTCCATGTCTTTTCCCATTCATCCATCCTCCTTCATATACTTTCCCATCAGGCCATAACAATTTCCCAACTCCATGTTTTAAATCCATACAAAACTCACCATCATAAACTCTTCCATTAGGCCAAATAAACTTTCCTTTACCATGCATTTTACCTTCAAGCCAAGTTCCTTCATATGATCTTCCATCACTCCATTTGTAAACTCCAATACCTTCTATACAGTTTTTATTAAATTGTCCTTCATATAAACTTCCATCAGCCCATTTAAAAATCCCATTACCACATTTACAACCTGATTTGAAATCTCCAATAAACTCAGAACCATCTGGCCATATTTCTTTACCATTTCCTTCTTGTTTTGAATGGCTCCAGTTTCCTTCATATTTAGAACCTGATTGGCTTACAAGAACTCCAAAACCATGTATTTCTCCGTTTTCGAAATCCCCTTCAAGAACATCCCCATTTGTATATATAATCCTTCCTTTTCCTGTAATTTTACCTTTATTCCACACCGCTTCTATCAAAGATCCATCATGATATACTTCAAAACCCCTTCCATGAGGCAAAAGATTATCGAATTCCCCAGTAAATATTCCATCATCCAGAATAATCGACATCCACTTAGAAATTTCATTATTAAACTCCTTTGGGTAAACAAATGGAGGTATCGAATTCCACACAGAAAGCACAACATTGCTTATATCTTGTAAAGGTATTTGACCTGAAAATTTTGTATTAGGAACAACACTTGTAGCTTTTTTTTTGTCTGTAGAGAATTTATTTACTCCTAAACCTTCAACTTGAACAGTATTATCAGGCTCAGAGTCGCAAGTGCAGTTAAGAGATCCCATTTAATGAAATATAAATATTTAGATGCAAGTAAATCTGTTAGAAAAAAATATTTGAGGTTTTTCAATTGTAGGTTTTTATACTGTGTATTGTATAAATAATTAAAAGGAGTTAAGCATATATTTCACTAAAAATCTATCACAAGTTAACATAGTATCTTTAAATACTATAAATTATTGGCAAATTATATAAAATAATGTACGACATTCAAAGGTTTCTATCAACTCGAAGGTCAATTGGTCCAGAAAATCATGACGAAAAGAAAGGGATTTCTTCATACAGAATCTCTTCAGTCCCTTTAAAAAAACAGGCTGGCTTTATAATAAAAGCTCAAAAAAAAGTCTTATCCCCTACACCAACTGTAAAAATTCCCCAATTGACTTATCTTTTTACTCCAATGAACCGAACTTTTAACTATACAAAACCTCTAAGAAAAGCTGACAATTTTCCTAAAGAAATATATAAAACCCCAATTATTATAAACCCTAAAGTTCATAATAATATGCTTTCAAGGCATTTCCCTTTCTTAGATGATTCTCAAAGAAGGTCGAAATCTATACAGGAAACATATGCTAAAGAGGTTTTAAAAACTAGGAAAAAAGATTTTTTAACTACATGTGAGATATCTTTACAGACAAGTGGAGGTTAGATTTAAAGTATTTATTTTTGTATTGTAAAATATGTGATTTTTAATTAAAGTTAAGATTAAAATTGAGGTGGCTTATGAGATAAAGGGGGAAAAATATTATTAGGGGTATGGTTGAGTAATTTTTAATTTGTAGGTAATAATAAGATTATTAGATAGAATAAGATAAATTTTTTTTTAAGGATTAAAGTTGGTAGAATAGAATAAATATCTGGGGTGTTTGATTTGAGAATTTTAATACTATTTGATATTCTATATGTATAAATATCATGAAGAATTAAAATTATCAATATCTTGGTTATAATATTTTGCTAATAAAAAACCATCATATTATAACTAAACTAGTAATGATCATTTCTGATAGAGTGTCACTATAATCAATTATAATTATTATACAAAAATATATAATCAAATGGTAATTCTAATATCTTTGAATAAACTATTATGGGTGTTAGGTTATATACAGATTTATAAATCATATCATTAAAATACCTATCGTTCAACTAAGCAATTAAAACAGAAAAGTCGATAGATTTTCTATATAATCTCTTAAGCAAATAGCTTTATAAACATTACAAAGGAAATAAAAGTGGTTATTTTATAGAACACAAACTAAAAAATACTTAGAACTAAGTGTAATTATAATAATTTGTATATAGTGTGATTTGAAAGACTTAGAAAGATAGTTCTAATATTTTCTTGGGAACAAGGCGCTATAATATCTTAACTATTTCATAGGCTAATATGTTTTTTAATGTATAACTTCGCCTATAATACGGTTCAGGATTTTTGGCTTATGCAAAACTGTTCTTACCCAACACTTTATGATAATTTGCCTACTGAATCCTATGGAGCACCCACGACAATTTCTCAAAGCCCAAAAGAAATCAAAAAAAAAAATTTCGCATGTGAATCCTGTCGCAAAGTCTTTAAAACCGAAAACAACCTAAAAAACCATCGCAAAACAGTTCACGACCGCTTATTTCGCATAACTTGTCAGAAGTGTGATCAGGTTTTCTCTAACAAATACATTCTCCGAAAGCATGCCCTTAAAAAACACCCTCCAAAAGCCGATATAAACTAGGCTGTTATAACTAAATAGCTTTTAATCGTTTTCATCTATAAAATCTTCTTATAAAAGCCTTTATCCAAAAAAAATCTTAATATTCCTATATAATATTATATTGTAATTAAAAGATTACTTATCAGATAATAAGAAAACTAAAAGAAAAATACTAGATTAAATAAATATGATCCCTTTAAGCTATTGCCTAGTTTATAATTTTCTTATAGATTGAAGAAGGTCAAATAGAAGTTGTGTTTTTTTTATGAGTTGTGTAGAAATGACAAGAAATTCAATAAAAGTTTTCTAGTTCTTTGTCAGCTATGTTTAACCTCAAAAAAAAATATTTTATATTCAATCTTATCAACATAATCTTATATCTAAAATTTAAACTATAAAACCTACTCATAACTAATCTTTAATCTAATAAACTAAGCTCATAATTATCCACACAATTGATATAGATGGAATCATACTAATTGCCATAGTCTCTAAATTAAGCTTCGGTCTAATAAAACTAAATCCTATCAAAGCTCCAATGGATATACACTCAATATACCATTCAATAAGATAATATCCATAAGGAAAAAGGCGTCTAAACCACAATTTCTCTAATGTAATAAATATTATCGTCCCTATAAGTATAACAATTTTTTTTATATAAAGCTTAATAACTTCAAATCCATTTTTCAGCATGATTTCCTCAGTTATTTCGAGAAGTCTACAGGAATAATAGAATAGTATAAAGAGTTTTAGTGAAAAAGATGAGGAAATCAATAATATCTGTAGGAAGACTGCCCATAATATTTTATTTCCAAAGTAGTTTGACATGATAAAGGTACTTAAGATAAGCCAAAGTATACATAAGAATTCACGGTAGGTAAGGGCGAAGGTTGGGTATTTATGTTTAATCCAATATGTTAGTAGGATTATACTAAGAATTAAGAGGATTATTGAAATAATATTCATTCCTTGAGGTAGATTATAGGCACATTGCAATACAAGTATAAAAAAAATATACACTGTAATCAAAAGATTATATAGCAGACCATTACAATTTTTTTCATCAGCCTTGAATATCAAAACCAAAAATATAACCCCAATTGCACCTATATAAGCTTCAATAAATGGAAACACATTCAAAAACCACACTATCCATATGTAAGCTCTCATACCAACTTCATAAAAATGTTCTGGGCAAATCGATGCAATAACTTTAGTTAATAGTAAAAACTTGATGTTATTCCAAGCCCAATTCAATAGATCTTTTTCATTCTCTGTAACAAGATGAGGTAAATACTTGCCAAGTGCAATCCCTAAAAAATTACATCCAATAAAAACAGCGCCTGTTTGAATAGATTCCATTATAAGCTAATTATTTAACATCATAATTTTTTCTGATAATTTTTTTTTTCATATAATAAATAATCCTATACAATATCAATCTTTAAGTATAAAGAAAATATTTATAAGGCAAGTTTTTAATCACTCTTATCAAAATTTTTAGGATATTTTTATACAATAAGACGTATAGTTTTATCTCAAATTACATAGAATTTTCTATACAGTTAACTTATAATAGTCTTCTCATCATGGTTATTAGAATTTTCGTATATCGATTTATGAAGCAATTCAGTCTCTTGCAATCGGCCAATCACATCAAACTCATCATTTTCCATCATATTAATCATCATATCAATTTCATCCTTCTTACTCATTTCCTCTCTTATTTTCTTCTGCAACTCCGCTTTGATTACAGCATTTCTCCTTATAATCTCTAAGTTTTTCTTTTCAATTTGCTGCTTCTTAAAAGCTAAAACTTTTTGTTTACTTTCTAATTTCTTAAGTTTTTCTTCAAGTTTCTGTGTTTTCGCTGTTTCTTCTATTTCAACACTTTTATCTTTAATAATTTTAGCATCTATCATTGATTTATTCCTTCTTTCCCTTTTAAGATTTTCAACTTTTTCTTTATGAAGAGTTTTGATCTTGTTTATTTCTTGAGTTTTAATTTCGACTTGTAAAGAATTTCGATGTTTGATTTCTGTTTTTTGTTTATAAGAATTGAGTTTTCTTGATTGAATTGATGTGATTTCTATAGTTTTTTGACGAGTTTGATGAATTGTTTTTAGGATTCGTTTCTCTTCTTGTTTTAGGTAAATGATACGATTTGATAGTGTATTGAAGTCTTCTTCGGTTTTTTTACGTAATTGCTTGGCTTCTGAATAACGAAGAGTATCAGAAAAACGTGTTGAGTCAAGTAATGTGTCGTTATGTGCCATTTTTTTTTTGTTAGTAGAAATTATAATTTTTTTCAGATATTCTAAGATTGAATGCTAGATGATAGAAGATTTTATTGGGTTTTTGTGTTAGGATTTTTTTATTTTTATCGGATATTTAGAAGTTTATAAGATAAAGGTAGTTTTATATTTTTATTGAGGAGATATGATGATTTATGATAGGAAGTTAAAAGATTTTTGATGTTAAATAGATTTTTTTTTTCAATTTTAGATATTAGTTTGTTCTGATCACTGAGGCTTCAACTTTTTTTGTATAATTATTGAAGAGTTCCTGAGCTTGTTGTTATCCTTAATTAATACAGGTTTTTTATACTTACTTGCTAATTTGATTTTTTTTATATACACTTGCTTGTTTTCATTGATTTTGCTAATGAAAACTTTTTCAAGATCTTTTATTTGTTCTTGTTATTTTTACTGTTTATCAGAATTTATATGTCAGTCCATTCCTCAATTACTTGATTTTATTGTAAGTTTTCTTTTAAAATTTTAGATAGAGGTATTAGTTGGTTATTTTTTAGTTGAGATGCTTTGATTTCTTTGTTTTAAGTTTCCATAGACCTTCTTGTTTTTCAATAGTTTCTATTATGACTTTTGTTTTTTCTTCACGTTCAGGATTGTAATTTTTTGCATAGCAACTTTTTATTCCCTAATCTTTTAAGGCAAATATCCATAATGTATTAGTTATCATGCTTAAGAGACTATTATCAAAGATTATAAAAGCTGTTGATGTTGATGATAACTTGTGTAACAAAGTTTAGAAGTTTGAATAGGATTAATAACTCATCACCCAATAAAATAAATAAACCCATAAAAAAATAGCCTATTCCTTAACACCCATTCCCACCTTGCAACAAAAAAAAGCGAACCTAAAACTTTTTATCCTATCATCTTCATAACTCCCATAATAAATTAAAAAATCCAATCTTAATAAATGGGTACAACCTGTGCATGTTTTCGTGAGCATACATCTGATGAGTTAATCATAATAAACAAAGAAGCCTGTTTTATAAAATCTTTAGAGAACTCTGAATTAATAGTAGACATAAACCCTTTAACCGAACAAACAAGTGACACATATCTAAAAAGTATCATAAAACTTCAATGTGTTTTACGAGGTTATATCGAAAGGAAAAAAGTTAAAACTAACATACAAACCCTTCAAATTACTAAATCAATAACCTCATCATCTAATTTATGTAGAGATTCCCTTAAAGAAGTCCAAGGAAATTATCCATTTTACCTAAACGAGACAGTTCAAATAGTTAAACAGAAATTCAACACGTTTAACTTTTCCGAACCTTTGCACGATGGTATAGAAACAACAAAACATGGTCCAGTAAAACTAGAAAACGAAGCTATTTATATAGGAGAATGGAATATAAAACTTGAACGTCATGGTCGTGGATGTCAAAACTGGATTGATGGAAGTTTATATGAAGGATATTGGCAAAATGATAGGGCAAATTGTAAAGGTCGTTTATTACATGCTGATGGCGATGTATATGAAGGTGATTGGAAAGATGATAAAGCTTGTGGATTTGGAAAATATATACATATGGATTCTTCACAATATGAAGGGGAATGGTATGAAGATAAACAACATGGACATGGTATTGAAATATGGCCTGATGGGGCAAGATATGAAGGAAGTTATTTATGTGGAAGGAAACATGGAAAAGGAAAGTTTTTATGGGCTGATAAAAGTAGTTATGAAGGGGAATTCAAAGAAAATAATATACATGGATATGGAATTTATAGATGGGGAGATGGAAGAGTTTATGAAGGACAATGGAAGGATAATAAAATGGATGGTATAGGGAAATTTATATGGAATGATGGAAGATCTTATGAAGGGGATTATGTGGATGATAAAAAACAAGGGTTTGGGATTTTTAAATGGGCTGATGGGAGGAAGTATGAGGGACAATGGGATGATGGTAAACAACATGGAAGTGGTGTTTTTACTAATGCTTCAGGAATTGTTATACAAGGAGAGTGGAAGAATGGAAAAGCTGTATCTTCACAAGTTGTAGGGAAAATAAGTTAGAGTGTAAGGTTTAATATGGAAAATTAATATTTGATTAGAAATAGGATGTGGATTTAGAAAAATGATAATAGAGGTTGGGATTTAGAAAGTTGGGAGATTATTGGATTTTATATTGTTTTTTACGGATTTTGAAGATGCTATTTGGATAAATGCGCTTTTGTGCTTGTTTTAATTAAGGAATATAGGTTGGGTTATTGATTGCGTGTTTTGTAATTGATGTAGGAGTTTTTATGAAGTTTTTTTTTTAGGGGTTAGAATTAGGTCGTATTGATAGTTTATTAAATCAAAATGATTTTCTTAATTTGGTATTATTGCATGCATAATTTCATAGGAATATTTGCATGAATTTGTATTAGTTCAAACATTGCTATAATTGAAAAGCCTATTTAATAAGCAGTAATTATCATTAATTCATACCAAAAAAACTAAAAAGACAATTCCTTAATAGAGTTCAAAACCCCAAAAAAACCTTCAAAACCTAAAAACCTGAACCAAATCCACATGATTATCACCCGACCAACCCCAAACATAAAAAAGCCTAATTTTCCCAATATTTTCAATTCACAAAATTTTCCCAACTTTCAACTTTAGACAAATTTCAATAAACCTTCCATATAATCTACAAAAAGATTTTCCCATCTATTCTCCCAAATTTACCTTTAATAATATCCAATATGGTCAAAGAAAAATTAATCAGCGAAATATTTTCAGACAAACCAAGTTCTCCATCAGATCCAAAACCAAAGCGTTTTTCTGTACCCAAATCCATAATTCCCATATATCGTTTAAGTAGTCCTTTAAAAAAAAAACTCCCTTTCTTAAACATTTTCTCAAATAAACTCAGTAAAAACTCAAATTCAAGTCCCAAGCTTTGCCCCGAACACTCAAAGTTTTTTTATTCACATTTCCAACCACAGCTAGGATCACGTTTTCTAAAAGGAATGCTGGGGAAAATAAGGGCTCGACAAACAAAATCACCATCACCTGAACGGAACTATTCAAATTTACGAGATAGTCATGATAATAAAATAATCAAATACAACAGCCAGCAAGATGGATTAATTTCTGAGTTTTTACAGGAAAACCCACGAATTCATAACAATTCAACTAATAAACTACACTTTCGTAAAAAACATTTCAAGCTCATCTNATATTAAATAGAAAATGGTAAAAATCTTTATATTCTACCCTTCCACACACGAATTCATAACAATTCAACTAATAAACTACACTTTCGTAAAAAACATTTCAAGCTCATCTCATCTTCATCAAAAAAATTAATTCCAAATACTCATAACAATCTTACTTTCTCACAACGAGAAACAAAAACCATAATAGACAGTGAAAAATTCACCTCATTAAAAAAGTATAAATCATCTCCAATTGTCTTAAAAAGTATAACAAAAACTAAACGAAATAAAAGTCTTTTAAAAAACTTTACAAATAAATTCACTTCTTTATGTGGAGAAACAGGTTTTAGTTCAACTGGTTTTTTAAATTATAGTAAATTCTGCTGGATATTAAACAAATTAAAATTTATTGAAGACTCTTTTAATAAATCAGAAGAAGAACGTGAATTGGTGTTAAGGGCATGGAGAATATTAGGTGGAAATGAAGAAGGGAAAGTGAAAATTGATAATTTGTATATTTTTTTACTTGGGGTTATGAATATTGAAACGAAAATTGATCAGCCTGTTTTGTCACCTAATTCAAGATATCGACGGGGTTTATTGAGTTTTAGTAAAAAAGATGTGGCGAAGATACATAAGGAATTTATGTGTTTTTATGTGAATAGGATTGAAGAGAAAGAGATTGAAAATGCTGGGTTTAATGAGTCGAATTTCAACCCGGATGAGGTTGTTAGTAAGGAAACTCCTGATGTTATTGTAGATGAAGTTAAGGATAATCTCATATCCAATGAAAATAAGCACAAAGCCGAATATGAAAACCAAAACATACTAGATCTGCCAATAAAAAACCCTAACTCATTCAAACTCATAAAAAAAATCAGCCTAAAAAAACTCACAACAACCCCAAAAGGCAATGATTTCAAATTAATCATAAGTGTTCTTAATAAAAAAAGCGATACCAATACCTTTAATCATATTCATCGATCAACTCAAAGTATCAGCGACAACACATTGAAAAATTTATCTTTTAACTCAGATAACGAAGATATTAAAATCAAACCTTTACTAACACCTCAATTTAAATGTGAACCCAGATCATTTATTAATAAAATCAGATTTGAAAAAGTGAAGAATATAAGAAATTACTATGATTCTAAGAATGAAACGAATAATAGTGTATCATACAAAATTTTTAATAGTATCAAATTCAAGTTCTCAGATAGCAGGGATAATAGTGGGATACTACTTGATGCTTCACATGATATTACTACTGATGAAAATAGGAAAATTAAATAGGTTAATTTAATATGCTTAGAATTATTGGTCAAATAAGATGGGTATAAGATATGAGGATTTATATAGAAAATGGTATAAAATGTTAAGATTTATATAAGAAATTGTAATTATTGGGTGTCTAGGATGATTTGTGAGTTTTGAGGGATGATTTGAAGGGCTTGAGGGGGAAAAATATAGAGAGTTGGGTTTGAGTGTACCAAATGGATAATTTAGTGTTTTTTCGTGTATAAAATTGTGAAGAGAATTAAAATATGCATTGGTAATTGATTGTTATTGAATTTTTATTTAAGTTTTTATATGATTATAATCTGTATAAACTATGTGATTAAGTTTAGATTATTTTTTGTACTATAAGTGTATTAATTATTTATACTCATATCTATATTCTAAATTAAGCTTATAAGTAATTAAAACTTTTTTTTAGCTTATTAAATTATATATTTTTATGATAGCTCTGCCTGAAAAAGTATTTATTATCTAACAAAATTTCAGAAGATTACTTTCTTTATCTATCATAATTAATCTTATCATTGATAAAATTACTTATTTCAAAGTCTCCTTCCAGAAAAATTCCTATTCCATTTTTCATATCATCATCCCATTCACCATCTCAATCATCATCTTCTAACTCAAACATCATTCAAAACCTCCTCCATATTCTCCTAAAAACTAGCCTTTTCCACAATATCACTCCCTACACAAATTTTTCATTTCCCTAAACTTAATCCAAAACATATGATGATTCTCTGATGATTCAAAGCCCAAAAAAAAAAAACTCCTCATCTAAAATCTTCCTTCTTCATTTTCCTATTATCCATACCCTCCCATAACCAAAAACTATAATTTTACCTTATACCCATCGATAAATCTCACTATTTCATGAATATTTCCTTCCCAAAAAGCAATTTTCCTGCCATTTATCTAAATTTCCCTATATAGCCACATGAATATATGACGTCAGACATTATAAAATGTCACAAACCGATAAGCTCGTTGTTTACTATTCCTGTTTCAACTACGAAATCGATTCTCAAGATTTTTCACATATAGAAAACCTTAAAACCATATGTGTTAACACTTTACCCACTGATTGGCTTTCATCTTTTCAAAAAGAACTTGAACTTCTTAATATCAGCCTTGCAAAATATTCATTAGAACTTTGCTGTGAATTATATTTAAGTCTAATTGTTCAAAGTCTTCCTAATACTTACTCATCATTTAAAGATCTTTTTATTGCAGAGTTATCATTGTTTAATATTTGGACACCTAGTAATACTGATTGTAAAATCTTAGATGAACTTTTAGAAAAGTTTTATTTAGTCGCATCAACTTTTATGGTTGAAAGTGTTGATTGTTGCTTTAAACTATTACCGAGTTTTAAGAAAAATCCTGAGTTGCAGCCACTTGTTGTGGCTGAAGAAGCTGTTACAACTTTGGCTGGGAAAATATGCCATTTCTTGAAGAAAGTTAGCTTGCCGTTAGAGAATTTAATTGGCCCGGAGTTGTTGAATAAATTATCTGGCTACATTAATAGACTATCGAGTAGAGTTATAAAAACACATCAAGTTACAAGTACATTTGTCACTAATATTATTGAAATCAAACCTTATGCTAATAACTTAAAAGTTAGAGTAATCCAACCAGCCAAAGAATTTTATGATAAAGTTATAGATTCCTGGACTGAAATCTCAGACCATAATAACTCAACTTCATTTCTACTTGATGTCCGACAAAAGTTCGGGACTGATTGGAATGAAAAATATGTTTATCCTGCTTTATGCTTTTATGAAGTGGCTAAAGAAGAATGGGTAAAGTCAAAAGATATTGGATATAACTACTTTTTAAGACGTATGCAAGGAAGATTGATTAATATGTGGAGAGAAGCGATTATTGAAACTTCAAAATCTTTCCAAGAGCACATGATAACAAAAACTATTGTGTAATATAAATAAAATATTAGACATAAAGAAAAAGTAAATATAATTTTTTTTTAATAATGAGGTAAAGTGATTAGTGGTTTATTAAGGATTTATGAGTGATTTTTAATGAGAGTTTGAAGTGCTTGTGTTGATTTTTTTTTGATAAGAGAATATTTTGTTGCTGTTTAGATTGTAAGTTGCGGATAATAATTAAGCTAGATGATTATTTTTATTATAGAAGTGTGGATTAGATATGAAATATTGATTATTACTGTAATTGGTAGAATGGGTGTAAAGGAAATGATATACAATTTTTTATTCAAGCGATTATCTTATAGTAAAAATCACTAATTTATCCATCACAGTATCATCTACTTATATAACTTTCATACAAATCTTTCTATAAAACTCAACCTGTCTCCATTATAAACCACACAACATAATCTTCAATCAAAACCCAAAAACTATCTTTTCCACNGATTTTTTATTCAAGCGATTATCTTATAGTAAAAATCACTAATTTATCCATCACAGTATCATCTACTTATATAATTTTCATACAAATCTTTCTATAAAACTCAGCCTGTCTCCATTATAAACCACACAACATAATCTTCAATCAAAACCCAAAAACTATCTTTTCCACAAAACAATCAACAACTCTCTCATCCCTTCCAACCTCCAAAAACCCTGACAAATCCATCATCAACAGTAAAACTCTCTAAAAATCCTTAAATCCCTCAATAAAAATCTCCCAACTTCAATTTTCCACAGTAAACCCTAAACAACTAACTTTCCAATACCTTTTATAAAAATGGAAGGAGAAGATGTCCATGGAGTAGTCATCGATAATGGTTCTGGGATAATGAAAGCTGGTTTAGCAGGTGACGATGCGCCACGAGCAGTTTTTCCTAGTTTTGTTGGGAGGACCCGAATTGCAGGAGTTCAAGTAGGAGTTGAGCAAAAAGATTCATTTGTCGGTGATGAAGCCAGAAGTAAAAGTGATATGTTAAATGTTAAAAAACCAATAGACCGAGGTATAATTTCAGATTGGGAAGATGTAGAACGTCTATGGCATCATGCATTTTATAATGAACTTCGTGTAGCTCCAGACAATCATCCATTACTTTTTACTGAAAATATCCTCAACCCAAAGCTTGTTAGAGAAAAAACCACACAAATGATTTTTGAAGTCTTTAATATCCCAGCTTTTTATATGGCCGCACAACCTGTTCTAGCTTTATATTCAAGTGGAAAAACTACAGGTCTAGTAATTGATTCAGGAGATGGGATATCAAGTGCAGTTCCTATATATGAAGGTTATGCTTTACCTTATTCTATAAAAACTTTAAATATTGGAGGTAAAGATTTGACTGAATATTTTATATCCTTATTAAGAAATAAAGGATGTCATTGTTTTAATACCTTAGCAGAAAAGGAAATAGCTCGAGAAATCAAAGAAAAAGTATGTTTTATGTCTTTATTTGATAAAGAAGATAATGCGAGTATAGAGAAAAATTATGAAATGCCTGATGGGAAGACTGTGAGTATAACAAATGAAAGGTATATGTGCCCTGAAGCACTATTTAACCCTGAACTTTTAGGATTAGAAATGGAAGGTATACATATTATAGCAAATAGATGTATAATGAAAAGTGATGTAGAAATACGTAAAGAACTTTATATGAATATTATACTATGTGGGGGAAATACACTTTTCCCTGGATTACCAGAAAGAGTTGTTAAAGAAATGACTGGACTTGCTGGGTCGACAAATAAAGTTAAAGTTTCTTCGCCACCAGAAAGATTATATTCAGTATGGATGGGAGGGTCTATATTAGCTTCACTTGCTACATTTCAACAAATGTGGATTACTAAAGCTGAATATGAAGAATCTGGACCGACTATAGTTCATAGAAAATGTTTTTAACTAGTTTTTTTTTATAGGAGTATTTTTTAACCATTTTTAAATAAATACAAGTGCTATGACTTATTATAAGTTTTCGATTTTTTCCCAGCTTCTACGGTTTTCTTCAATACTTTCTAAGTACTCTTGTAGTCCTTCTATATGGTTTCCTAATAGCATCCATAGTGGGTGGATAAACATATCTATAAACCCGATTTGGTTTCGCTTGATTTTGTTTATATCTCTGCCGATACGCATGAACTCTGAGATTGGGATACATTTTTGTTCTTCTTTCCACACTTGTTCATTGAATTCTTGGATTATTCTTAGTGACCAGACTGTAGCCAATTCGAATTTAAATACTGGGTTACCCACATCACTTGCATGGAGGATTATGTCTAAGAAACTTTGTCGATGCTCGCTACTTTCTTTGTTAAATCCTCTCATACAACTTATGAAATGCTCCATGACGAAATTGTGCTTCGCCATATCAGTTGCCAAAACCGTTGGGATTATTATTTTTCTCATATGAATCTGATCTTCATGCGTCATCCCACTCAAAATATCGCATCCTGGAAGTTCAAGAAACTTAATCAAAGTTGCCGCGTGATGATTCTCTAATACAGATATATCATTATATCTCACTGCTAATGGGTGTCTAGAGTTTATCATAAAAACATTAGTAACTCCTGGGTGATTCAAGTCATGTCCCAAACCTGATAAAAACAAAGCAAAATTCTCCATAGGAAGTAAAAACTTATCAAATTTGTTGTTTTTTTCCGACATAGTAAAAATCACATGACACACTGAAAAGGCGTGGAAAAAATTATGAAAGGGGTTATCTTGATAGTTTTCACAAATTGCTATAAAAAACCTTTGAATTTTTATCGTGTCTATATCAAAAGCTTTTATATAGTCCCAGAAAATGTGCAGTAAACATTCACGTAGTTCATCTTTAGGTTTGATAATTGTATCGAAATCCTTACTACGGAGTTCTTGAAGTAACCCTTCATTAGGGATAAAAGGGTTTGATGAGTTGTATTTAAAGTTATCAAGCTTAGAAAAGTACAAAGGGGCAAGGATATCATTATGAAGTGCTTGTAACCAAACATTCCTCCTACCCATATCAATTTCATGAAGGCTAAGAAATGTTTGATGGATAAGTTCAAGCTCTGTAGTTGAATTTGTCCCATCAAGACGTAAACCAAGTTCTCGAATTTTTGCTATGATATTCGATTCTTGATCTGTTGGCTGGACTGGATCAGCGACTTTCGGTTTTTTGAGTAGAGATGAACAACCCATTAATTATTATTGGTGTAGATAAAGGAATTATGTTAGAGTTTTTTGTAGTAGATTTAGATAATTAATATATGGATTATTAGATAGAATTTTGGAGAGTTAATTAGGAACGCTGAATGGAACATAAATGTGCATATTAATTTTGATTATTAAAGAATTATGATTGATTATAAAAAAGGAAAAAAATTATAGGATTTGAAAATGAGTATAGGATTTAGTGTTGGTAGAGTAAAATACCGGTTTTTGTTATGAGAAAGATAGGTTGAGTTATTATTTTTAGTATTTAAAGCTCATCTTTTAATCCCAATCTTTTANTTTTTAGTATTTAAAGCTCATCTTTTAATCCCAATCTTTTAAAAATAAATGTCAGGCGACTTAGAATCAATTGAAATTTCTCTATCATTTTTGCAAAAATCTCAAGAAGAACTCTCTCAATCTAACCTCGAAGAAAACACTTTTTTAAAAAACCTTGAAGACTCTTTATTAGATTCCAAAAACCAAAGCGGATTCTCACCAGAAAAAAACACTCCTCGTCAAATGCCGGGAAGTCAAAAAGAACTTTCTTTTGATGTATCATCAATGTCTCAAAAAACACCTATAAAACCAACAAAAACTAATGAGTTTTTTCAAGCTGAAGAGACAATTCCAACAAATAAATGCTTAACAAAATCTAATTATAACTTGGCAAACTTGATAGTTTCAAATAGACTTTTTTGTAAAATCTGTGAAAGTGATACAGTTTCAATTGTAAACTATGAGGTAAAAAAAAATAATTGGCTTAGATCGTTGGTTTCTATATTTAAAAACTTAAAATGCTGTACTGAGCCTAGGTCTGCAGAGTATGTTGTGGTTCATAGGTGTAGAGAATGCTTAAATGTTCTTGCAAGAATCTACTCAGCCCAAAGTTTTTCAGAAGTAAACTAATAAATAATATTCAATATCTCATTCAAATCATTTTAAGCCAATATTTCATATATAAAAAACCTAATATTTAATTTTTACCTATAGCCGAAGGCCTTCTTATTGTGCTCTTTTTTGTTGAATGGAATCCAAGCTGACTTGAAATTGACGATCTAGACCCTTCCCTCGATAAACTATTTAACGGGCTATTATTCGCCAGTTCACTTCTAAGTTTTTCAATCAAACTCATCCCAAGTTTTCCTTTTTTCATACTATTATCAACTAATGCTGGTGATGATGCCCCTTCACTACTCACAAAAGATAAAGAGTCATTTACCATCATTTTCATATTTGTTGAAAGATCAAACCTTTTCCTTTCAGATAACTTTTCAAGTTCTTGTGGGGTAAAAATACTAATAAATTCTTCTATACTCATAAAACCTCCACCAAGACACATAATTAATCGATTGTTTTGAAGTTTAACTTTAACGATTTTTGTACCAAAAAGATAAACACCCTGGTCAACTCTAAGAAAACCTACTTCTAAAAAGGTTGGCCTAGTATTAACATAATCTGCCATAGCTATATCAATATTATCACTTTTTTCTGGAGTATAAATACTTATCCCTCCTTGTTCTTGTAATATTCTACCCCTTAAAAGTGATATTTCACAATCTTTATCTGTCAAATACTTAAACATCCTATTAATAAGCCTCTGTTGATACAAATATTTCCCAGACAAATCAAGTAAATATTTCAAAACAAAGTCTAATAGTCTATTCAAAGTCATATCAAGTTCAGCACTTTGAGTTTTAGCTTCTCTCATTTCTCCAGATATATCCAAATCAATTCTACTAATAATAATTTTCTGTTTCATTGTGTTTAGTTTTATAATTCCATCATCAATTTTTAACTGGCCCTGTCTTAAATTCAACTCTAAATTCTCAACTTTGTCTCTAAGTTTCTTCATTTCCTCTGATTGTTCAGTGATTCTAAGCATAAAATCATTTTTTTCCTTACGCATGAGTTTAGAAAAATCATTAAAACGCTGTTTGTCTCCTTCAATTTTCTGATACAAACTCGACAAGTTTTCTTTTATCAAATGCTCAGCCATAGACTCTTTATTAAAACTCTCAAGTACTTTTATTTTTGCTTCTTTTTCTGATATTTCTGATTTAAGGACTAATACTAAACTGTTTAAAGAATCATTTTGTATTCTATGTTCCTTAACTTGCAATAAAAGTTTTTCTTTATTATTTTCCAAAAAATCCTTTTCTCCATTCAATTTCGTTATTGTATCCTCATAGCTTTTATTAATATTCGCAAATTCTTCTATGCTTTTTTGATACAATTCTCGAAGTTTTGTCAATTCCTGCTCAGCTTGTTTTTTACATAAAACCACATCTTCAAGAGTTGATTCGGCACAGATTTCTTTACGACGATTTGCCCTTATTTTAATCATTTCTCCTTTAAGAACGTTGTTTTCTAGTTTGATAGCTTCAAGTTCTTCCATTAAAGTCTTGTTTTTAGATTTTTCTTTTAGATATAAGTCGATAAAGTTCTTATTTTCATGATGCATTGTGTCAATTGTTTTGTTTTGATTAGAAATTTCTTGTTCTAAAGTTGAGATTATTTTTGGGTAGTCAAGGGAGATTGTGTTTGGGTTTTTATGTGAAGAGAGGTTTGAAGAAGTTTTTATGCTTTGGTGTAGTTCTTGAGCTTTGATTTTCTCATGGGCTCCAAGAAGGAGATTTTTTATGTATTTCAGGTCTTCATTTTCGATTTTCGATTTGTTTTCTAGGAATTGAAGACTTATCTCTAAGCCAAGATTATTTTCAATAATTCTATGCTTAAAATTAGCCAATTTTTTCGCACTTTTAGATGTGTGGGTCAATAAATCAGTAGCGATAGAACAGTGCCTACATATTTCTTTATTTAAATGCTCAAGTAGGTTTAAAGTCAATATTGCATATCCAACAGGATCTTTGGTTCCTATAAGTTGGATCCTAAACTTTTCTGAAACTTTGTAGTTTGTTATTTGATAAGACCCTTCAGCTATAGTTTTTTGATTGATGAAAATAAGTTTTAATTCAGGCTGGCAATACTTGTTTTGTATTTGAAAGAAAATATCTCTATATGGATATTGATAGATTTTTGTGATGTCATCAATTTTCAAATGCAATTTTGTTGATGATAAATCATGAGATGGGATTTTGATTTCCTCAATAAGAAGTTGAATGTATAAAGGACACTCCATATTATATGGTTATATAAGAATTCAGGCATTTTAATATGACTTGTTTATAATTTTTACTCAATTAATTTACTTTTTTAAAGAAATTTTTGCTTGTATGAAGTGATGGAAGTTTTTAAGTTTGTATTTTGTATGTATAAAGTATCATATACAAAGGGTATTTATTGGATAATGTGGAAGGCTGAAAAGGTTTTGATGTTTTTTTTTGTATGAGATTTTTTGATAAATGGAAGAGTTTATAATGGAAAATATTTACACAATAAACTTACAGAAACAGGCATACAGGATAGGTTTAAAGACTTTTATTTCTGATTTACATGCAATGTAATGTGTGCGCTACGATGAAGACAGTAATTTTATTCTGTTGGAGGAAATGGGAAAATTATTATCGCGACTTCTGCAAAAAGGATATGTTTAAGCCCTGTTGGAGTGAAATGGAAAAATTATTATCGCGACTTCTGCAAAAAGGATATGTTTAAGCCCAGATCAAGTGAATCAAAAACTAACAATGCAAATATTAGCCTGTGAAAGCGAAGGGGTAATTCCTCAATTGTAGACAATCAATCTCAACAAATCTAACTACTTTATATTTTTATTGACTAATTATCGAATTCCATACATAAGTTTTTGAATCCCATGAACAAATTTTCCTTGAAGAGCCTGAAACAAAAACAAAAGTATAAACTTTTCCATTATAAAAAACTGGTTCATTTAACACACAACCACCTTGACTAAAATCTTCAATTTCACGAACTTCATTAGTATTCAAATTAACCAAATTGACTTTAGTTAACGGTATGGCATTTTCATCTTGTCCTGCAAAAATCAGCACATCTTTTTCAGAAACCATTATGCTTCCAAGAACCATTCCTGAATACTTTAACTTAATGTCTAAAGAAATCCATATATTTGAATCTACAAGAAATTTTTCAACTGTAGTCAAAATAGTTTTTTGAGAATAACGACCACCAAAGACATAAAGAGCATTTTCTGACTCAATACCAACTCCTGCTGATGAATCTCGAATTTCATTACAATTAGCTTGTAATTCCCATGTTAACTTTTTTATACAAAGTCGCTCTACACGATTTGAATACTTGTTTTCATGATCACAACCCCCAATAACATATACAAAATTACTAAGAAAAATAAGTAGATGATTTGCTCTACCTGAATGCATATCTGGAATATTTTTTACTGAAAAAGGTTTGAAGTCGATAATAAAAGCTCTTGTTAATCCATTACCATTTGGTTGGTCTCTACCTCCACAAGCTAAAATTTTTGATGAACTGATTTGTATACTTCGACAAAAATGTGGGAATTTCAATTCTTCAGGAAGGATATGTGCTGTAGTAATATTAGTTAAAATATTGTAAGTAAAAAAATTACTACTGTTCCATTGAATCCAGTGCATAAATGTTCCTAATCTTTCTTCATAATTATATGGATTTTTTAATTGGTAAACTATTGATGATAAGATTTTTCCTGAGTAAAAAGGAACTTTTTCTTGAAGCCTTTTTGAATATTTTTCTATTTTATTCCTGCATTTATTCAATATAATTCCTGAAGTCTGGTTTTGGAGTTTGTTGAAAGCTTTGATGTTTTTATTTTCTAACACTTTTAACCCTTCTATGTCGTTTTTTATATCTTTTTGGGCATATTTTGTAAGAAAATCTATTTCATAAAAGTGTGGGAGATATTCTACTAATAAATCTTCGATGCTTTGAAATTTATGCAAATCATGATTAGGAACACAAAGTACACAGACTGGAGAATTACAAGTTACACATAAAAGTCTTTCTTTATGTCCATGAGTTGAACATTTATCCCAGCTACCTATAGAAATACTTGCATTTTCTTTTAAATCAGTATTAACATTTACAGGTTTACAGGAAGTTGGTACAATCGATGTTGTGAGCTTACTGATACATTGCATACAGTATTTCTTCTTGTTAAATTCGCAATATGCCTCTGATTTAGTATGTATAGTCTTGATTTCACAAAGACTACATACAGGAAGAAGATTTTCCATTTATAATCTTATTCAAGCTATTAGGCTTATTTATTATTTTTATAAACCGAATTAGTTTTACCTTATTATTACTTGAGATCTTATACAATCATTTTTTTCAATTTGCTTACAACTTCATGATTATCTTTTAAAGTATCTAAGAAATTATTTTTTAATAACTAGTAAATGAATTTTCCGTACGATGAATTAATTAAAAATATGAACATGGTTTTTTTAAATTCTTTTAGGTGTATGATTAAGTATTTATAAAATCTAGTCTGAGATTATTTTTTTTAGTGAACAAATCTCTAAATCGAAGTCTTAGCTTGATTTTTTACTTAATTTTAGTTTTCCTCTTTCTCACTTTTCTTTTGAGATATTCGATAATAAAATGTGCAATCGGCTTTTTATTTGCTTTTTTATATAAGTATTCACTTTAGTTTAAAAATTTAATTTGTTTTTCCTTTTTTATTAAAACTTCAATAAGTATAGTGCTGGAGGATTATCTCATTCTAAAATTGTAGATATGTCTTATTTATTAAACTAAATTAGATGATGAACTTTTTTCATCAATCACAAAATATTGATGATCTAATAGTTTAAGAGTATGAGGATAAGAAAATAAGTAGATAAATTTGATCAAAAATTTGAATTTTTTTTGGTTTTGGTTTTCTTAGATGGTATCATACTTTGTCTTTTGACAATATTTTGCTTATAAAAAATGATCCTAGAGTGCTAAATAGATTTCTATAAAACTTTTTCTTAAAAAAAAATTCTTATTACCATATTCGGGTATTGATAAAACCATTTTTTATAATTAATCTTGGAATATAAACTTAACCTAAAATAATTACTTGCTTTCTGGAGTGGTCTTGTCGGATTTTTCATCTTTATAAAATTCTCTATAAAATCTTTTTTTATATGCCTTATACACAACCGGAAGCAGAGCAAGCATACCTAAAGCATTATTCGCAAGCATCACCCCAAAAACAGCAGACCATGAATACTCTTGAAGTAATCCAATCTGTATAAAAATTACTAAAAACTGACCTAAACTAGCTCCAATTCCACCACAAGCATCAACTAATCCTGTAAGTGTAGATTTAGCTTCAAAATGAGTTTCAAGATCGCACATATCAGCTGCAACCACAGCACTAAGTAAATTAGATCCTCCACCTATCATCATTCCAATAATAAAACTTATCGCAAAACTAAAATAAATCGATGCTCCAAGTTCTAAACCCAACAAAGTTATTATCGGAAAGCTTATCAAAAGCATAACCATCAATATAAAGCTTCTATCAGAAACTTTATCCGACAGAATTCCTGAAATAATCGACCCAACAACCCCTCCAACGCTATACAAAATCATTAAAACTCCTTCATATTCTATATTAATACGAAGTTTTACTTCCATATAATAAGGAATCCATATAAGTATTGCCATATGTAATAATTTCATACATCCATAGCAAGCACAATAATTAATAACAGTCGGTAGTTTTAAAGCATCTAAAACTTTAATCTGAGGTTTCGTCTCAATATTTTCATGACTTTTCAGCATCATAAAAGTAAAAAAAATAACCAAAGAAAACTGAATTAAACCAATTAACGATATCAAAACCCAACTTGAAAAGAGCTCAATAAGCATAGCTGATATAAAATATCCACAAATATCCCCTACAGCTGAATTAATACTCCAAATCCCAATAATCTTTCCACGAACTTCATGAGGATATTCTTGACTCATAATTGCTACAGTCGTCGGCCATATAGCTGATTGAAATAATCCTAGCATTGCAAATAAAATAGCAAAGCCTGGAAAAGATAAACTTTGAAAATAACTTAAAAGGATTATCTAAATAGACTTTACTGTGCTATATACAGCACATGATAAAGAACTACAGATACATAATATGTTTTTTTGATGATATTTATCACCAAGAATACCAAAAATAAAATTTCCTGTAGCGTAAGTTATAAGGAAGGCCATGTCGATTATTCCTAGATTTTCAGATGAGAGTTTAAGTTGTTTGTGAACTTCTCCTGCACAGTTAAACCATGCTGATATAAGTAAATGTCTTGAAGCAACACATAGGAATGTAAGAATAAAAACGTTAGCTCCCATTAGTTTCACTATAGGACAATGGATAGTTAAAATTAAAAGGATTTATTGTTTGATGATATAAAGCAATATTATTAGAAAAGTGGGTTATTTAAAGACAAAATTAGTAAATGTAGATTAATTTGTTTAAAAGCAAATGATGAGCTTAATATGATTAGGAGGGATAAGAGCTATATAATTAATTAGGGATTTTGTAGTTTATCTTGAAAAATACTGTATATAGATAGCTTTATTATTCATATTTAACATTGGAAAATATTTACCTTGTATATATAATATGATTTTACAGTATATGACTAAAGTGATTAAAATTAGCCTATTTAAGGTCAAATACCCATTTTTTGCAGACAAGTTATTTACGCTAAGATTTTTAAAAGACAGTCTTAATAATTATCAAAATTACCTTTATTTCTTAACTTTAAAATTATATCATCAAAAAAAGCAAATTGATTTTTATTATTAAAATATTTTACATCTAATACCAACAATATTTTACCCAAAATCATACAAAATGTATCTATTATTCATACACTTATTTCTTAATAGGAAAGAATTCCATTTATTATTTACGTCTCTTTGGCTGTTCTTCTACAGCATTAGCTCCTAAGTATTTAATAGGGATTTGTTCTTTAGTAAAACTCTGAGCATTGAGACTGAGATCAATTAACACCTCAGTTGGTTGTAAAATATCTCCTAGTTCAGGTACAATCACCCCAATTTTCTTAACATTTTTATATATTCCAGAAACAGGTACAGCTTGATTCCCCAATATAAACCTGACAGTAATATCTGAAGTTTTAATCAATCCTTCACTCCACAAATACAATTTAACCCCAGGTTTACAAGCAGTTTGCATAGCCAGATCTTCTTCTTGTTCTCTTTTAATCTTAGCTTCATGTTCCTCTTTTTCTTCATGTTCCTCCTTTTCCCATAATTCTTGTTTAGCTTGAGGAGTAAGTGTTTCATCAATCTTTGCTTTAGAAATCCTTAATAACTTAATATCATTATAATAAAAACCAGGTAATGTTGTATATTCAATACAATTCAAAGTTAAATCCAGTTTTAATGGTACTTGTTTTACATCTTTTATATTTTCAGAACCTTCTGCTCCAACAAGCCAATGTAATGGAGGTATAACACATTGATAAGATTTAGTTTTTCTATCCCAATTAACAGCAACATCTCTTTCTCCATATTGTGAAGTGATACGAAGTTTCTTTGCAGTACTATCATAAAATCCTTTCCCAGTAATTCTTATATTAGTTCCTGCATCTGAAAACCCAGTAACTGGTTTGAGTTCATTGATTTCTATGTTGTAGAATTTAAAATTTAAAGGCTTACCTGAGAATTGCTGCCCATTTATAGCAAAATCTACAACATAACCTGTGTTGTTTTCATCCATTTCTTCAGGGGTTGGGATTGTGCAAATTATTTTCCCATCAATAAACTTAGCAGCTGTCATTAACCAATCATGATCTTCATTACGCACATCATTAACACTAGTTATTCTGCTTTCATCTAAACTTCCTTCTTTTCTAAGTTTTGTTGGAGTATCTGAACGATTCATATAAGATCTGGGTTTTGGTAAAAATCCAACTGTCAAATTCCAAAACCAACTTTGAAGAGCTTTTTGGCTTGTAACAAAATCAGTGATTCTGCGAAAGTCTACACTGATTTCTAAAGTGCATTTCCCATGAACAGAAGCACATTTTGGGTTTAAACTTTCAGGAAACAATTCATCAGGATATATCATAAAAGTTTTTTCACAAGTCACATAATGTTCTCCATCCATAGTTACATCAATAAAAGCTTCAACAGGTAAAGTTATATCTTCTTCTGAATCAGCAAAACTTGGACTATAAAACTCAAGACTATTCGAATCAGCATCATAATTACAATCAGTTTCTTGCATAAAATGTGCATATCTAAATCTAACTTTCAATTTATCTGTAAAAGCTAAAGCTGTTCCTATCATAGATATTTTAGTTCCTCCAGTTACTGGGCCACATATTGGAGAAAGTGAATAAAGTCTTAAAGGTGAAAATAAAACTGTTGAATGGTCGCAGCTAAAAACATCTGAATAGCTTCGATTTTCAGTGTTAAGATATATGATTTTTGGGTTATCTTCAATACTATTAGTTCCATGGCCAATAAACCCTTTACCCCATGAATATGCTGAACCTAAAGAGTCTATACAAAAGCTAGAATATGCACTACAAGTAACTTTGACTATAGTTTGTAATGGATTTCCTAATGAATCTGTTGTTACTAATGCAGGTGTCCATATTGAAGTTTTATTCCCTATACCAAGTTGACCATAATTATTCATCCCCCATGCCCAAATCTGCCCTTTTTCAGTCAAAGCTATAGCATGAGCAGCACCTGCACTTATTTCATTTATTCGAACTTCATTAGAAAACTCCACAATTTTCGGTCTTCTACATACTCTTTCCATACCATGTCCTAATTGTCCACATCTTCCCTCACCCCATGAATAAACTTTACCATCTAAATCTATGGCAAATGAACTTCTCTGCCCACAAGCTACAGTTTTTATATGTTTAGAATAAAATGAGTCTATGTATTTTGGAACAGAAGATGCTTCGACTGAATTTCGAATCCCAAGTTGTCCTTCATAACCTCTTCCCCAAGCATAAACTTCACCATGTTGAGTTAATGCAAGACTATGAGCTTCTCCACATGCAATTTCTTTAATAACTTTATCTGATATTGTTTTGATAAGCTGAGGAGAATCTGTCGATAATGCCCCGCCATGTCCAAGGACTCCAAAGATCCCAGAACCAAAAGAATATAAAAAACCATCTTTGTTAAGCACGAGTGTATGATACTTCCCGCATTTAACACTTTTTATATGTCCTAATTGTTCAATAGCTGTATACTCTTCAGTAACTGTTGGGTCTGCACTTATTACAGTCACTTTTCCTGATGGTTCTAAGATATATAGTTTATGGAATCCTCCTCCGATACATTCTACTGTCTTTCCATTAAAATAATCGTGGGTTGATAGGATTCCTTTTGTAAGTTTGCTGCAATACATCACTTCACCGACTTTGGCCATTTTATGAATATATAAATATGATTATTTTATTTGGATTTAGTACTTTTAAAAGGTCTTGAGATATTTTAGAAAATTTCGCTTATAAAGTATACGTCGTTCTATTTATTTTGCAAGAAAATTTACAGTTTTATTTTTCAATTTTTTATGTTAATAAATTCATTTATGGAATCAGATAATATACATAAAGTTTGTAATGAGTTTTTAGAATTTTAATAGCATGAAATGATTTTTCTTATAAAACTTAGTTAATAAAATCGATTATTTGTAGTATATAATTTGTTATTACATACAGATAATACAATAATAAATATACTCTAATAATTTATAACTTATTACATCAAAATCTTTTTTTTAGAATCTTTTTTTCCAAAAATGATAAAGATTTACATATGAGATTTATATATTTAATTTCTAAACTAATTAACTAAACTTTAAAATTCCTTTTAAATTTCATTATACTCTTCCTTCCATCATTCTTACACCATCTTATTATCTAAATACAGTTTAATTCATTAATATAAACAATCATATGTCAGATCTCTCTTTATCATATATGCTCGGGGGGAATTTTTCTCATTCAATTACTTGCATATCAGGTTTTTCATCAACAATAATAACAGGTTCATCTACAGGAGAAATTGTATACTGGAAAAAGCATGAAAACTATACCCCTGAAGTATTTTGTACAATACCTTCTGATCTAGCATGTATTAGTATCTGCGTTGTACCAGCAAGTATTGAGATGATATCCTTATGTGGTGTACAATTGATTGTTGTTTCTTTACATGAAAAATGCAAAATTCGGACGTGGGATTTCGTCGATGGTAAATGTCTAGCATATTCCTCTGACCTTTTCCCTGAATCATCTGATTTAACATTTCTTACCCGCTCTATCGACAATTACATCATGGTTGCAGGTAAAAACGAGCTTTATATAATAGATGTGTATAGCATGCAAAAGGTGAAATACTTCTCCACTGAGAGAAAAATCTTAAGCATAAACTGTTATCAAGACAAACTTTACATCCAAACTATAAGTAAACTCTGTATTTTTAACCTTGGAAATACATCATTTAACTCCCCTACTTCAGTATTGGAAAATTGGGTCAATGTTGAAGAAAAAACTTTTATCGACTCAAACAAAGACTTCATTCTTATAGGAAATTCTTATATTCTCTATATATCCCTTAAAGATATAAAAGGAGTTTTTTCTATACAAAAACTAAAACTCCAATCAAAAATTTATTATCTTGCCCTGGCTGAAAGTGTTGCAATACTAACTTTAGAAACTTGTCTTAATATTTTCAAACTTAGCGATTTGGTTTGTTATCATAAAAATCCTAATAAAATTCCTGTTTTTGAAAGCTTTTCAACTAATTTATTGCCAATTTCATGTGAAATTATATCACATGATCTTATCCTCACAGATGGTATTGATATAAAAATATTCAATATTGTAAATAAAACATTTGAAGAACATAAATTTAAGACTGAAAATCAAAGGTTTGATATGCTTAATAATGAAGAAATAGTTACGGTTTATGGGATTTTTATAGATGAAAACATCCTTTTGGCTATTGGCACAAATATGGGAAAAGTGTTTTTGATTGAACCTAATGGTTTGACTGTAGCAGAATTTTGTGATAAAAAATCTGAAATCACAGTTTTGTATTTACATAAAGGAATATTTGCTGTAGGGTATATTGATGAAAGTTTAGCTTTTTGGGATTATAAACAAGAAAAAAATCATAGTTTGAATAGGCTACCTTTAAAAACAGTAGATGTTTGGGGAAGTTATATTCAAAGCATTTTACCTATAAAATGCTGTAAAAAGAATATTGATTGTTTTAATGAAATGTTTTGGAAAAGCGCAGAGACTAATTGGAAAAATTTAGTACTAGCGCAGTGCGGAAATGGGACTTTGGCATTGGTTAGTTTTGAAAAACTTGATGTTTTAGCATATTTTCAAGCTTTAAAAGATAATATTATAAAAGCAAGATTATTTTTGAATATAGACTATATGGCTGTTAGGTGTACTAATGGGAAAGATTACATTTTTAATATATCTTTTTTAGCATTAGAAAGAGAAACTATTAAAGATGAACCTCAGAGTTTTGATATTATTGAAATTGATGATGATATGAAAATAGAAAAAAATGATTATTTCACAGCTTGTTATGAATATTATTTTTTTGAAAGTGTAAAAAAACATATCAAAGTTAAGTATGTGTATTTTGGGCGTGAAAAATTCCCAGTTTTGCTTGTAAATTTGGTTAAAGTTGTAAATGAGAAACCTAATATGATAAAAGCTATTGAACTTTTACTCAGTTGCAGTTTTTTAAAAAGTGGAATATGTGGCAAAAGCAAAGCTTTTGCATTTAAAAACGAGCGGGTATTATCCCTTTATATAAATTCTATCAAAATAGCTTCAATGGTCGCTCTTGGCCTACCTCCTCCCCAATCTTTACCTTTTGACACACTATCTTTAATAGTTCTTTCCTTATCACCAACATCAAATTTTCGGACCAAACTTCTTGACTATATTTCTTTTAATCCTCATTCTCTATATATATGTGAAAGTATTCTTATATCTTATTCAGAAAGCCATAAATCAAACAAAAAAACATCAAAGAATTCACCTACTGAGATTTCTAATGAAAAATATCATTCTCAAAGAACCATTTTATCTATACCTCAAGCTCTTGCTATAGGAGCTTTATCATGTGCTTGTATAAAATTTCAATATTCCAACTTATCATTTGTAGTTGAATTTCTGATTCTTATGATAAAAAGTATAGATGAAGGGTCTGTTTTATTAGGTTGCGAGCTTTTAGCTCGTGGAATCTCTATTTTCAAAAACAGTCTTAATGAAAGCCAAGTCGAAGAACTTATAAAAGAATTCCTCTTATACAGCTGCAAACCTTTCAACAGTATACCTAAAGATTACTTTTATAGAGTTGCAACAATTGTAGGTCTTCCTCATATGAAAATCTTTATCAAAACCCTATCTAGTGAAATCAAACATGAAGAAATCGATCCAAAATATCAACAACAAGTCTTTTATACAATTGAATATCTTATCCTTCATCATTATCTTGAAGCTACATCATCATTAGAAGAATTAGGTAATTTTATACTTAAAGCTAATGGAATCAAACAAGATCTAAAAAATGAAGCTTTTAACCAAGACTTTATAGCTTTATTACAAACATATGTTGGGCTTTTACCTATGGTATCTTTATCTTCTGATTCAAGATTACTTGTAGAAGGTTTACCAACAGGATGGTTACATATTTATGATTTAGAAAAAAATAAAAGATGGAAACCTGTTAAGATTTTTAATACAATCATATCAGCTGTTGATATTAAAGATAAGTTTATTGGATGTTATAGTTCACAAGAAAGCTGTGTGAAAACTGTGAGAGTTGGGAAGAAAATGTTTGGGTCGATTGTTGGTAAAGGGAAATTAAAGGTTATAGAAAAAATAAATTTAGAGGAAGTTGAGCTTGTATCTTCATCTTATCATGAAATCATTAAAAATACAAGGTTAAGATGGGTTGATATGAAAACTTTGTCATTGATGAGAGAGAATAAAAAAGAGTATTTGGTTGTTGTTAAAAAATATAAATAAAGATTTTAGATAGTAATGAAAGATTATAATAGGGTTAGTTGATTTTATATGGATAATTTTAAATTATAGATGTTGGAGATGCTTAGTATTGTTAGAAAATTATATTTTAGGGATTGGGGAGTATGATAGTTTGAGAAGAAATAATATTTAAGGGAAAGCAACTTTTGTGTTTTAAATGACAATTTTAATATAAATAAGGTACATTGATAGATGAGGATATATAGAGTTTAAATAATAATATAGGTATGATAGAATAATCTGTTATGAAAAAAGTAAAGCTTTAAAATATGAGAAATAAATCAAAAATTTTGAAGGAATTTTTATATTTAATAATTATTATTTTTTTAATTTCTTATTTATATACCTACCTTCTATTCATAACAATTATCTACTACTATCAGTAAATATTTTTAGTCTATAATCAATAATAGTCTGTAGAAAAAGTTTTTTTTTCGGATTTAGTATTGTAAACAAAGGATGAGATTTTTAAAAGTAAAATAATAAGCTATTCTGAAAGAAAAATTAGGAATTCTTTAGATTATTTAATCAAGTTTTTAATGCTTACATATATTTAATTGTTTGTTAAGTTATAATAAAATAATTCTTTTGAAATAACCGAGTTTTATCTCTAGATAAATACCAAAAATATTCCGAACTATTTTGGCATTAAAACACCTAAGCAAACATTTATTTGTGTCTTATTATTATGCACATTCTTTTTCTATCTAATAGTGAGCAAATTATCTGTTCACTTTTAGATAGGATATATATAGGTAAGAAATTTTCATGATTATGATCGAATCTAATATTTAATATCTTCTAAATATCTTAAATCATTAAATCTTATATAACTCATTTAAAAATCCTTCTTATAGTTGAGTGATAATAAAAATTTGATACATAGTTATATTATCATTTTTATATAATATTATAATTAAAAGGACCATCCTCAAAAGCAAGCTTTTCAAATCTATTTCAAGATAAATAAATGAAATAAATCATAGCCTACCTTATAGAAGTATTTCAAAGGCAATCATATCACACAGTTTTTTGATTTTATATAAAATTTTAATCCTTTTTATACTAAAATTATTGAATCAAATTTTCTTTAATCAATTTTCATATCAGAATATCTTACGTGATTTATCTCTGATCTAAAAAAATTCATTATCATCTAAAATTCTATTACGTCTTTTACCACATTTTACAATATTTTTTAGTAGAGTGAGCATTACCTATAGGATACTAAACAAAATATTCTTTTTGATTCTATCGCTTTAAAATATATATTTTCTAAGGGAAAATTGCTTTCCGAAAAAAAAAAAGGTTAAATACATATAAATGGTTTTAAAATATAAGAACCAGGTTTGAGCATATAATTTAGCTTAAAGCAAGAAAATTTTAGTTATGCAAATGCCTAGCCTATATGATAAAACTTAAGGTTTTTGCTAAAAATAAATCCTCATAAGATTTTGCTTGAAGCATAAAAATTATAATTCTCCCGAATGATAGCTTAGAGAATTATACTTTATTTCAAGAGTAAAGACCTAAAGGTTTTAAAAGCTCTTGTTTAAATTGTGAAAATTATAATGATAAAATCCTTTATAAGATTGACTCAAAATGACAATATCTTTAAAGGCAATTAAGAATGTTAAAAAGTCATGGCCTAATTGTTCATAAGTACAAACTTAGACAATAATTTTTTTTAAGACATTTAGGAAGATAAGATTTTAATACAGATTTAGTAAACTCAATTTTATGTTAGAATTGCCAAGCCATTAAGAGTATGCAACTTTTAAAAAGATATTAAAGACTTCTAAACAATTGCAATCAGTCTTAAATAAAACTCCAGTCTTTCTTTCCATTTAAAAAAAAATATCTAGAAATTACTTACTAACTTGAAGACTTATTCATTGTCTTCTGCAGATTTTTTCTTTTTCTCAGGCTGGCTAGCATCTGGTTTTCTGGCTCTAACAACAAAATCTTCAATAATATAAGGTTTTATGCTTGAATTTCCTTCAGGTAAAATGACAAAAAAAACGCTTCCATTCCTGAAATGAGATGAAACTTCGCATACTGCAACTTTCTTAAATAATATTACAGATGCAGATTCTACTTTAATATTCCCTCTTATAGCTAAATCTCCAGACATATTTGTTTCAATTAGCTTAGGAGGATCTTCTTGAGTATACATTTTTAGTTTAAATATTACTGAATTTGGTAGAGATGCATAATTATTTCTAGAATCTAAAATTCTGGCATGAATATTAAAGCACCTATCTTTATATGCTGGCTTTGGTATATCATCACAAAGGGTAATTGTATAAGAAAAAGTATTGACACTACCATATAGATGATAGAGTAAAGAATCTTTACTTGCGGCTGAAAATGGACATTCTGCAGCTGGTGTTTTTGAGACTAGAGGAAACTCTACTTGGTTAGAAAATAATTTTTGATTAAGCTCTCGAATTTTGGCCAATGTTCCTTCGAGAAGCGAGTTGAGATTGGAAACTGAATTGATTATATGAAGCATTGTTAAAGGCTGCATGAAATATCCTTGGGAAGAGTAAGCAACATTATTTATCATCGCTAAAGATTGATAACACTTGCAATTGCCGTCTAATACTTGGCAAGAAGGATTAAAATTACACATTATAAACGAATGGCTAAGCTATTCATAAATGGTCGAATCATATTTAGTGATTTTATAATATTTTATTATATAAATACGTAATATTTATTAACTTTAACTTTACTTGATGAAAAAGAATTTGCAAACTTTCTACTTACGAACTATATTACTATAATTTCAACTTTTTAACTATTTCAAGNTCTACTTACGAACTATATTACTATAATTTCAACTTTTTAACTATTTCAAGATTTAATCTAGGAATTTCATAGTGAATATATAATATTTAACTTCTAGAATGTATTGGCTTCTGGAATATACTCTCTAAGTATTTATAATCAGAAAATTGGTATCAATTACCAATACTGTTAATCATTCTCTACACTATTTGCAAAATTTTCGTATAAAAGCTTAATTGTAACAAAAATTTAGAATTGGAATAAAATATCAAAGGATAAAACTTAAGAGATGATTTAAAGTATGAAAAAAATTGAAAATGTAATCAGATACTTGCTTTAAGTTTTGCAAATAAAAATTTAGTAAATAATTCAACAAAATCTTCTAGCCTCATATAATTAGATATATTAAGTTTAGCAAGAAGATGGCTACCAAAGTTTTACTATTACCTCTATGCTACTATTATTATTTTTTATCTAAATAAAGTAACACTTATATTCTTTAGCATATTAAAACATTTTTATATCTAAGTTAGTATAGTCATTTATATTATATAAATAAATACTGCTAATGATTAAATATTATTATAATTAAGCTAAACATAAGCAAAAAAGCTCATATTTAAGAGGTATTAAAATCAATATTTATAAGCATATGATTTTACTTTAGTCCTATAAATTGGATTGATTGTCATATTTAGTGTTTAAATATTCTAAATAAACTAGGGTTACGAAATTCAATAACTTTTTAAAAAATCTATGTTTGAATATTAATAAAATTTTCTTAATCTCCAAGTATCTTCCTTAAATAATGACAGCTGAATACCTATGCTATTTATAAACATGATTTATTTTATATCTAAGCTTTGAAAAGCTTTAAATATTGTCTAGAAGGGTATACCATTTCTAGAATATTCTTTTATGTATTTGATCATATTTTATAAATTTTTTTGTTAGCCCAGCAATTCATGTAGAATTATAAACAGGATCCTATTTTTTGATTCTATCGCTAAAAATATATATTCCCTAAAGAAAAAGATTTTTTCCCAAAAAAAAAATTATATGGGGTTTCAAAATATGTGAAATAGGATTAAGAATAGCATTCAGGAAAGAAGATTTAAGCTGTGCAGATACATATATAATCAATAGCAAGCTTAATGCTATTTTTGAAAGAAAATTCATAAAAGATTCTGTTTTTAAATCATAAACAATCTTTAAATTCCTAGATTCGCAAGATTGATTATAAAAGCTAATATCTTTCAAGGAAATTAAGAATACTAAAAGTCGCTGTAACCTTAAAATACGCATTGAGGTAATAGCTCAAAGATGAGCAGAAGCTAAATATCAGGCTAAAAATTATTTTATGCAAATTGAAAAATTAAGTAGCAGGACACATGGCCTTTATTAAAATCTAAAAGTTATGTATAAACTATAAAGTGTATATCTATATAGTCTAGTTGTGCTATATTATTACAAGGGAATAGCACAAGAAAAAGTAGTCTTTCTGTCATATAGTGAAAGCGTAATACATCTTTCCTTCTGGGTAAAATAAATTTTCCTATCATCTATATTAACTAGAGTTATACTCAAATATAATAATCTTAAAATATCTAAATTTTTTTATTTCTCCTTAAAAAAAATTCTTAGTTTCCAGTTATTTTATCTAATAATCAAATCAGTGACAATTTTCACAAAATATTATATCTTAATCTACCCCAGTATAAACGACTTAATTCTCTTCTGATTATTCCATTCATGCATATTCGCTTTCATAGTATTTAAAACATTTTTTATCTCAAACAGTTCCCTATTATTCCTATTCCTCTCAATATCTTCAATCGAACTTATAGCTTTCTGTACACCCTGTTTAAGTAAAATCGTCAGCGATGAAGCTTCAGCAATACAATTAGTACTACTTATACAAACCCCTATAATTTTCTGTAAGTTTCTAACTTTTTCCACATCTTTTTCATTTATATTTTTTCCTCCTTTCTTATTAAAAATCTGCAACACCCCAACCGCTTCTCCATTTAATCCAATAAGACTAGCAAAAATCGCATTTTGTATATTCGAACTTTTACAAGAATTATCAATTTCCGTATTAAACAATCTATGTGATTTAACATTATCAACTTTGAAAACCATATTTTTTTTAAAAACATCTCCTGTAATTCCAAGATCTTTAGGGAATTTTATACTAGTATCTGAAAATTTATCAACATAACTTTCTGTTGGTATCATCATAAAAAGTTCTTCATGTGTATAATCAAAAAAAACAACTCCTGCATATTCGAATTCAAGATATTTAGGAATAAATGTGTATATGTTTTTAGAAAGCTCTTTATGGTTTTTATTATATATCAAACTTGATATTAATGTACTAAGTTCTAATACATGTTCAGATTCAATATGTGCTCTTTGTTTAGATTTTATAAAATTTAAAGCTAAACCTGCACATGTTGATACTAAACAAAGATAAGAATAATCAGCTGCAGTATAAAGTCCGAATTCGTTTTTATTAGGGATTTTACGATGAAGACATATATAAATACTTGGTTCACCACTAAAAGTTATAGTTGAATATACTTCTTTTCCTGTTGTAAAACCAGCTTTTATTTGCTCTATATGTAAAGATGTTAATTCAATCGGGCTTAAATGCGGACCTTCAGCCAAAATAACCCGCATTTCATTCCAGTTGTGTCGAAAAAAATTCTTAACATGTTTAGCGTATAAGTCTTTTATTTCTTCAGATACTAAAATCATACTAACTTTTTCAGCTTTAAAAATACATTTCAAGAATTCGGCTATGGAACTGAGGATTTCGAGAAAGTTGCTTTTTTTCTGCAGTTGCGAGATGAAGTTTGTTAGATTTGAAATTTTTTTCTGTTTGTTATTGTTTTGTAGTCTTTCTTTAGATATATGTGCTGATCTAGTTTTTTTATCTGGGGATACATCATGGGTGTATTTATTTAATGTTTGGTTTTTATATTTCATTGCTAAAGCTTTGATATATTTTTTATCACGTTTCATTAAGCCTAATTCCATAGAGTTTTTTTGACTTTCAAGCCTGTAAAAATTAGCCTCTTCGTCTAGGTTTTCAACTTTTTTCTGAAGGTGATCAACAAGGATGGTTTGATAGAATGCTTTATATTCTTCGTTTGTTAGTTTTTCTGACTCAAGGAGTTTTTTGTTTATTTTTCTCATTGAGTCAAGTTCTTCTTTGAGTTTTTTGTTTTCGTCCATAAGACTTGTGATTAGTGAATCGATGTTTTTGTTGAATTCTTTTGAGGGTTTTAGGTCTAAATGGTCCTGTCGCCGATAATTTAAATTCCGACTGTTACTGTGTGATGATGGTCTTTTAACTTCGATATTTTTTTTTTCAAATAAGGATTTTGGAAAAGGAGTCTTGCTTGGGCTGAAGATCATATCTGAAAATGCTTCTGATGTTGAAAATTTCATATATAAAATGTTAGAATTGCATAGGAAGATGGTAATAAATTGCCTGAAGAGTTTTCAGAGTTTATCTTAAGTAAATGTTTAAAGTAGTACATTTTATTTAAAATAAAATTCTGTAAGAAGGTAAAAGTAAGGTTTAATATGATTATATTTTTAATGTATGTTATTTTTTAGAAATCATATAGAAAAATTCCTGTTTGAAAAACTTAGATAAGCCAAAGTAGTTAGTAATAAAACAATAACTAGCTATAATATTTAGAGTTTAAATGGATATAATCAAATATGTTCGAATTACTTTGAATTAATTATACTTAAATATCATACAAATAATTACTAAAAATATATAAGTTAAAAAAATGAAATCAATAGCTAAAAAATATAATAGGTTAAAACTCAACTTAAACACTTATTGAAACATCAGGATAAACTGAGAAAAAAAAATGAAAGTTTGTATTTTATAATTGCTTATATAAAATTCTTCGATTCAGATTTTCAATCTTTTTGCTTGAAATTTTTTATTTTGCATCAAACTTAAACTATAAATTTATTATTAAGCCTAATATCAGAGTTACATCAAATAGTCTTAGTTTATTCCTAACAAAATCCTGTAAATCAAATTTATACTTTAACTCATAGTTTCTTTAAGTTAATATCAAGTATCTTAATTATATCTAGCCTCCTATAAATAAAGAGTCACATAACCAGCGACAACAAGTGGTTTAATATACCGAATCTGCCTAAAGAAAGAGATCATAAGATAAACAAACCTCGATCAGACAAGGTTTAAACTATGCCACCTTAACTATCACCCACTTTAAACTTTAAACTTTAACCTCCTATAAAAAATAGTTTAACTTTTATATCCTAAAAAATAATCTTTAATATTTTGTATTAATCTTACTTTAATAATTCTAAATATCGACTAATTCCCATCAAATCATCTATAAGAAACTAATATCTTAACTATTCTATCAATATAAAAATAATAACTGCCATAATTTTCCTGTTTATTTATAAAAACTTATACAACCTAAAAACAATTACAATTTTCATAAGCACTCTATAGTCCAAAAATCTTATTATATCATTTCAAATATAATTCATAAACATTTTCATGTATTTAAATAACCAAAAATCTACTATAAAATTTTAGATTTATGTTCAAAAAAAAAATATTGATTTCTCAATAACAGTCTTTTAAAAAACTCCTCTATTTCATATCTTTACGAATTTAGATAATTTTATATTTTAAAATAAACGTTCTTACTATAATATTTTAATATAAATAATGATTCTGGTGAACCTTCTTTGTCTATTTCTGTTATTCAGTTGTCTAGTATTTTCATTATACTCTTTGCTAAGTTCTCCATGGACATCATTTGAAATTGATTCTCTAGTATTCAAGCATGGTCTTATGCATAGTATTAAAACCCCTAAAGAATATAATTTAGCTGACTACAAATGCTTAAAACTCTTATCATGCGATTTAAATAAAGACTCTGAGTTATGCAATTTATCAAAAAAACTTGACACTGCTAAGGATATTTACCTTAGTTTTGAAGTAGTTTCGATATTTATAATGATTATGCTCATTGAACGCTTATTACTAATTATATTTAGGAAACCTTATGGTAACCTAAATTTTTTCCTTGTATTAATGTGGATTTTTCCTTTAACTAAATGTTCAGGCATAGCCGCGTTTCTTTTTGTCTCAAACGTAAACATAGATAATTCCAGCAAAAGTGAAGAAGCCAATTCTGAGAATGGTATTTATTTATCTTTTACCGCTTTATCTCTAAGTGTAATAAGCACAGTAATAATGATTGTAACAAGAGTTTACGAGACTAATCAAGTAATAAAATTAAATATTACAGTACCAACAAGCAAGTTCATAAACCCATTTTTAATGTTTTTAGTATCTCAAGGTTTTTATGTTCTAAGCAAATTATATCCAACATCAAGTTTTAATGAATTCTCAATAATAACTATGAATTTATATAAAGTTGAAAAATTAGACAATTATCATAATCTGTCTATGTCATGTGCAGCAGGACAAGCATGTAATCTTTCAAATGACACCTGTAGTTTATTTTCATCATTAAACTCAGTGAGTAATCATGTTTTTTATATAGAATCTTTTGTGTATTTATTTGGATTTCTATGGCTTGAAGCTTTTTTCCATATTTTATTCAAGGCAAATATAGGGACAAGATTATTGAATCATATTTACCCAGTTTTATATATTATTATGCTTATTATTTCATTAATATTTTATGTTATGAAATCTAATATTCAATATAGATCTGAATGTAGTATTGAAACTTTTGATAATGGATTTGAGCTTTGTGCAGAATTAGGGACAACTTTTTATATTATTAGTGTTGTTTTTGGAGTATTGACTATGATTATTTATCAGTTAATTTATGCAATGTTTTATGCACAGAATAACTTTTTATATTATTAGTGTTGTTTTTGGAGTATTGACTATGATTATTTATCAGTTAATTTATGCAATGTTTTATGCACAGAATAATTTTGATTGTGAGAATAAGGTCATGGCAGATCCAAATGATTTGAAAAAACCTGAAAGTTGTGAGGAAATGAAATCTAAACATTCAGATGATGCTGATAATACTAATGCTGATATTAAAATTAGTTCTGGGACAACTGTGACAGATGCAAATTTTATTGTTAATGAATGCGAATTTTGTCATCAACAGTTTAATCCTTCAGAGATTGGGATTACAGATAAAGGGAAGAAATATCATTATAAATGCTTCGTATTTTCTGGTAACTAGTTTTAAATAATATTCTTTTATGGCTTATCAATTAAATCAAGTGTGGAATACTATTGTTAATCAATTTATGCATAGAATGTCTAGAAAAATCAATAACTTTAGTTATGCTTGCGATGAAAATTATCTTTTTTTTGATTTTATTTAAATATTATACAATAAGCATAGTTTCAGCTTGTAAAAAGAATTTAATATTATATAATTTTTCAATACTTATCAAATAAAACTTTAAAAATTTAAACTATTGATTTTGACTAATACTACTCATATAAAATTATCTTAAGATAAAAAATCTTAAAAAAATTTGTTAATAACTTATTCATCCAAATGCTGAAGCTTAAATAAATAACATATTTAACTTCTTATCTCATAACTATTATCGTTAAAATATTCATAATAGGCATGGCTAATATTAAATCATATTATTTCTTTAGCAAACTATTTATAGCATATCAATAATCTCTAAATAACAAAAAGATTTAACTCCAATAAAATCCTTTAAAAAAAAAAACAAGCAAAGTTTGCTTTATATACGATTACATAAATCCCTAAAGTTATATTAATTCTAATTACTTTCTTTTGCTTTATATACGATTACATAAATTCCTAAAGTTATATTAATTCTAATTACTTTCTTTTTCTTTCATTAGACTTAATAGCTTTCAAAGCATTTTCAAAGAGTTTAATTCTTTCAGAATACTTAGTTCTAATAACATCAATTTCAGCTTCCATATCAACTTTCAGCCTAGTTAAAGTTTTTTCCATATACTCTACAGACATTCCTCTTAATTCTGGAGGTATCTCTGCTTTAGGTTGGCTTTCAACAAAGCTACTTTTCACAACAGGTTGAACTAATTGAGGTGTTTTCACAACATATTGAGTTGGTTGAGGGGGTTTCACAACAGGTTGAGGTGGTGGAATTGGTTTTACAACAACAGGTTCAGGAAACCCTTCAACTTCTCTAACATACTTCATAAACTCAGGTTCTCCTGTATTTTCTTCATTAACAACTTTCATTGTCGAATTATCAACTTTCTCATCTTTAATAATAATCGTATTCATTTTATTCTCTTCACCATTCTCTACAATAGTTCCATATTCAATCATAGTCCCAGAATCATAATTATTCGTCCCTTTATAAACAACACTATTCATTTTGCTATCACTTTCATCATCATCATCATCGTCATTATCATCTATAAATTCATCACTATCATCATGCGTTTGCATTGACCGATAGCGTTCTAAAGATTCCATTGAATTGGCAACTAATTCACTTAAAAGACTCGGTCCTCTATTTCTTCTAATAAAACTATGGATAAGTAATTCTTTAGCTGTAGGTCTTTGTTTAGGGTCAATAGTCAAGCATTTCTTAACAAAGTCATTAAATTCATTCGACCATTTATGAGGCTCAGTAAGACCCTGAGCTGGGCTTTTTTGTATGGCAAACATAGCCCTAACAGGGTGTATATGAGAATAAGGAGGTTCCCCTTCAGCCATTTCAATAGCAGTGATCCCTAAAGACCAAATGTCAGTTTTTTTATTATAAAGCGATCGGGAAATTACTTCAGGACTCATCCAGTAAGGTGTTCCTATTACAGTATCTTTTTTAGAAAGAGTATTTGCTAGTTGAGCTGAAACTCCAAAATCAGCTAATTTAGCTATTCCTTTATGATCTAGAAGCACATTTCCAGCTTTGATGTCTCTATGGATTTTTTTGTTATCATGAAGATACTCTAAACCTCTTAATGCTGCTTGACATACACTGGCTATTTGAACTTCATCTAAAGTCCTTTTTGTCACTTTTATCAAGTCGGCTACTGACCCGGCACTACAGTATTCCATGATCAACCAAAGGTTGCCTTTTTTTATATAAGAACCTATGTAGCCGACTATGTTTGGATGACGACATTGCTTGAGGATTGAGATTTCTTTCTTTAAACTTGCAATTTCATTATTGATTGGAACTATTTTGATTGCCACAATTGTCCCGGATGATATGTGAAGACCTTTGATCACTGATCCATAAGACCCTTCGCCAAGCTTCTCGAGAAGTTGGAACATTTCTTCAGGATCTTCGTGATTTGACACTACGTCTTGGATGTTTAAATCTTGCATTTTTATATGTTTGATGAAGATAATTCTTAACTAATACTAATATGTTTTGATAGGGTAGATAGTGTGAAGAGTTTATTGGATTATAAAATTTTTAAATATATAAAGCTAAGACACTCTGGATAATATGAATTTTGAGATATTAACTTTCTTAATAACTATAAAAACTAACCTTGATAATTTAAACTAGTCTTCATGTATAAGTCAAGCTGTTCTTCAATCATTTCCGCTCTAGGTACAATAATTCTTCTAGGTTCACATCCACATATTTCTATTAATTCACCTTTAAAATCAACATTACATTTGCAATTAGATTTATTAAGCCTTTCAGCAGTTGTCTTCATTTTTGAATTTAAAAGATTCAAAGCAGGAGGTTCTGAAATTTGTGGGAAGGGGTGATAATCTTTATAGTAAAAAGCTTTACAATCTTGGCACATTCTCGTGTATTCAAGATTTTTACATTTACAACAATATATATCATCTTTATGTTGATTGCCTAAACTTTTTTTACAATTTAAACAGGTATCGCTTTGCTCTGAGCTAAATTTAAGTTCTGATTTTTCACTTAAAACGTCAATCTGTAAATTAAATTTCTTTTTTAAATTGCATTCCATGCAGCATACTAAAATGCTTTCCATAGGCTTATTGCACTTAGAACACCCATGACATTTTTTGCAGTATCTAAAGCCAAAAGTTTCATTATCACAAATTTTGCATTTCTTTAACAAACATAATTCGCAGAGTTTTGATATAGAAGGTCCATAAATAAAATTAACGCAATTTTTGCATTTTGTATATTTTTTGCATTCCACACAAGGTTGAGTAGGATTTGGAGGTGTTTGTGAGAAATTTGTATGAGGGTTTTGCATTTGAGGAGCACTATAATTTTGTCCATATGAAGACTGTTGGTAATACTGTGAGTAGTTAGTATTTCCAAAATTCTGATAAACTTGATTTTCTAAATTAGGAATTTCCTTAAACCTTTTAAAAATATTTGAAAAGCCACACTTTTTGCATAGAAACTGCTTTGGATTCCTTATACAATTATGACAGTTTATACACTCACACCTTTCACAGATATACCCTGATTGTTTCTCCATTTTGCATCCAAAGCATATATTTTTATACTGCCCATAAGGTGATTTTAATTGAATCAAGCACTTTTCTTGAGTGTAAAGTCTATGTGTTGTTGGATAATTGCAAGTATCATAGTTTTTAATATTTTCAGTGATAGGTTGACCACATGATAAGACAGCTCTTGGATATTGAGATGAATAGTTTATAGAAATAGTATATTTTGGATAAACTTCTGGATATAGAACGCAATATTCTCCTTCAATTTTTATAAAGTAAATAATACCATGTTGACTATTGCCATATGACCTTGTAAAAGCTCTTGTACTATTGAATTCAAAAACTTTAAAATTAGATGACAAGGATAAAATGTATCTTAAATATGCGATAAATAAATCTGTATTGCATGATTTAATTTCAGTTTGGGTACAATTAAGTAGTGTTCTTGAAATTAAAGAAATGAATTGTAGGTATTCAGGATTTTGGTAATGAGCACCAGATTTTATAATTTCTATGTTCGCGCTTTTGAGATAAGCTAGAAGATTTTGAACATATACAAATAAATTTTTATTCTTTTCTGCTAAAGATACGAGTAAAAATTCATAATAATTGTTTTGGTAAATGTAAAAATAGTCTACAAAAGCTAAAAAGACTATTTCAGGAAAACAATTAGGCTGGATAAGGATGAATTTGCTGAAGCCTGATTTTAACAGGAAGTCTTTAATTTCAGGAATTGCTCTTAAGTTCTGAATATCCTCTAATTTTATCATTTATAATCATTTTTAGTATTTGTAATAGTTTAATGTTCTATAATTCAAATAAGCTATAAAAGAACTACAGATATAAAAAAATATAATCAAAAGTGTTTGAAATAATAAAAAATCATAGGAAATTCTTATACAAAGTTTCTAAAAGTAATATAAAAGAAAACCATGAAAATAAAAAGCTAAAAATCTGTTTCTTTTAAAATTTCCTAAGAATTAACCGAAACAAAGACTTATCTACAAAGCTATTCAAACTCATAATTATCTTAGTTAGTATAATACCAAAATCAATAATTATATTAATCTAGCATATTCTTATTCTTAATAATTAGTTAATTTAAAATATAAACAATATCATTTAATTTTATAAACCTAAACCCAATACTTTCATATTTTTTTCTTTATTTTTCTATTTTTAAACCTCTACAATTCCTAATCCTAACTATTACTTAACCTTTAATGCCTAATCACTTTTCATCAACAGCTCAAGTTCTTTTTCTACCGTATCCATAGACGCGAATAAGATTTTCCTACACAAACACAACCCTAAAAATCCTTTAACACAAACTTTACATTCTTTGCAATAATCTTCATTTTTATTTAAACTCGATGCTTGATCTTGAAATAGACTTCTATTTTCCATACCTTTAATTCTTCCTGAAAAGTCTTGGAATTTAATTGTATTTGGTGCTCCATAATAATGTTCATAATGCATTTTTTTACATTCAAGACATACTTTACTGAATTCTTGATTAGAACATTTACAACAAAGAGTATCTTTATGTGATATATTAATAGATTTATCACAATTCAAGCATCTACTTCTTTGACTTGGGTCAACTTCAGAATAATTGTCTTCAGATTCCATCAACAACATACCTTTTTTTATAATTTCTTTTTTACCACCACAGTCTATACATCCAAAAAAGGCTTGTAAAGGATTTTGACATTTTGAACAATTTTGGCATATTCGACAATATTGAATATTTATAACTTCTCTATTACATGCTTTACATATTTTCTGTAAACATGATTCACAAAGCCCTGTAGGATTTTCATAGACTAAATTATTACAGTTTTTACATTTGTTATAATTATAGCATTTTTGACATACAGTAGGGATTATTTCAGCAACAGGGGCTTCATAATTCTCTATAGGATAGTTTAGGTTTGGTTGAAAATGATTTGAAACTAATGGATTATATTGAGAATTATTCACATATCCTTGCATGCTTGGATCATTTTGGATAAACTCATTGTTTGGATTAATGACAAGATTTGAGTAATTCATATATTGATTTCCTTGAGGCATAAAATTTTCATTTGTTGCTAATCTTCGAGAAAAATTAGAAAAGCCACACATACCACAAAGGTAGTTTTTAGAATTTTTATTGCAATCAATGCAGTTCTTATACTTACATTGTTCGCAGGTTAACATATTTTGTTTCTCTTTTTGGCATTTTACACAAACATTTTTTTCCTGCTTAAAAGGAGTTTTCATTTTGACTAAACATTTTTCTTGGGTGTATAAAAGGTGCTTTTTAGAGCAATTGCATTTATTATCTTTTGGTTTGACATTGGTGACAGGTTCACCACATGATAAAATTATCCTAGGATTGACTTGTTTATTAAAAACAATAGGAGAAGTTGGATAATTAGATAGATATAAAGCATAATATTTTTTTTCACTTTTCAAAAAATAGATATTACCATATGCTTGATTTCCAATAGTTCTTGTAGTAACTCTTGTCTCATTTACATCAAATACAGTAAATGCTGATGGTAAAAGAAGTAGGAATTTGGCATTTGCGGCAAATAAGCAATTTTCATTTTCTTTAAGTTGGATTCCAGTTTTTTTAAACAAAATTTCTGAAATAGTTAAACAATCTTCACGATATTTTTTACTTTTAGAATAACCTGATTTTACTTTTTCATTATCAGTAGATTGCATAAATCTGATAATATTTTCGATGTAACTATCAATTTCCTTATGCTTTTGGGCTAATAATCTCAGAATATTTTCGAATCTTGAAAAATCATAGAGATAGAAATAGTCTATAAATGTAAAAAATACCTTTTTAAGGAAAGTTTTAGGCTTGAAAATAGTAAAGAACTTGGTAAAATTCATTTCTTTTAGTTTATTCCTTATTTCTTTGCTTACTTTTAAGTCCTTCATAGCTTTGAATCTCATATTTTAGTATAATCATAATTATTTATCTTTGTATATTTTTAAAGGAGGCTGGTTAAGTAATTTGAAAAAAATCAATAAGAACTAGAGTAATAACTAGAACTCAGATAAAAAAAATAACTAAGAAAATAACTAAGTAAATAACTGTTAACTTTTATACTTACTATCAGATAAAATTGAAATTTTCTTGTAAAATAGGTGTCAAATTATAATAATAATTCATATATATTTAAAAATAAAGGTAGTATGTTTTAAGGGAGAACATAAATTATTATATTTTATGATTTGTATAGACTAAAATCATTTGAAATACGTATATTAGGTATTTTGTATACAAAAATCAAAAGTTTAATAAAACTCATAGCTATATGGTATAATTAATACATTTTTATATTAATAATTAACCTTAAACTGATCTATTCATATTCAATTCTAACAAATAGACTTAGAGCTTTAAGGATTTAAGCTAGAATAATATATAGTCTTAAGATTTTATGAATTTATATTTATGTATATAGAGAGAAAGGATAGGTAATTTAGGTAACCATTGCAATAATACTTATCTAAGATGGGTCAGATGTTTTCGGATTATAGATTTTATATAGTTTAAGGAAAAAACTATTTGCGAAGAGTATCTACTGCAAGTGAATTTTTGATACTCATAAAAAGAATTTATATATTTACTATTTATCTACTAGTTTTAATAAAAGTGTTAATTTTATTAAAGATATTTTCTTAAGATCAATGCACTATATTCTCTGATAAATACCCTATAATTCATACAAGAAACTAATTTAAAATTACTTAAGCTATAAAAAATACATAAATTTTAATCAATCGATTAATTTATTACACCAACATAACATTTTCATTTAAAATACACACAATTATAAAATACTTCATAAATTATTAATACAACGATTACTAAGCCTATCATTCTAAGTAATTCTACTGTTTATCTAATCCTAAAATACTTCATAAGCAGTAAAATGCAATATTAAACTCAATATCCATATATTTTCATATAGACTTTATATTGCATTCATAAAATTCGCGTGCTTTCTTTTTTATGCAAATTTTTTTTACCTATAAATAAATATAGACAATTTTATATATAAATATGGAATGCGATTATTTACATAAACCGTGCAATCAAGCTATAAATAAGAGCTCTACAAACAAAAAAAGTCAAACAAAAATTGATAATTCCATTTGGAAAATGCCTAACGAATCTCAAAATCATAAAAGCAACGAAATCCAAAATCTAAACCAAAGTTTCAATATACCTCAGCAGTCTATAATTAATAAAAACAATAACTTTATTATTCAAAAGCCTTTGATTATTACATCAGATTCTTATACAATTTTTTCAGCATATTTTATAAAATTCACTGAAAAAATAAGCAAATTAATAATAACATTTGTTTTAGAGTCTCTAAGTAATTCTGATACTAAAATTATTTTGGATTATTTTTTTAAGGATTCTAAACATAGAATTTTCAAATATCATAAGGAAAATGAAATATGTGTTTTATTATATAGTGAAAATCCTAATTTTATAATGAAAAAAATTCTAGATGAATTAATGGTAAAATTTATAAATCCTTTGAAAAATCTTCAAATTTCTATTGCAGAAGTTGTGTTAAGTGGAATTCGTAAAATGGGATTTAGAAATACAAAAAAGAATGAAAGTGATAATAAGATAACATACTTATTTGCTATTAATGATAATGGAAATGATTGTGATAAAGAATGGGGGACTTTTCCTGTGTTGTTGTCGGTAAGTAAAAACATTATTGAGCTCAGTATTATCTTTGCAGTAAATTCAAAGCCGGGGATTATAACAGGAGAGCAGTTGAGAAAATCGCTTGATTTTACTAAAAGAGTTAATAAAACTCTAAACAATTTTTCTTTTATATACGATCACAAAAAGGGTTTTTTTTTGTTTAAAACATCTACTTATGCTTTATTCCCACCTTGCAGCAACTATAATCTGCCACAGATTTTAACAAGCGAAGCAGTAAACTTATATACATCTTATGCTTATGGTTTATACTGTTTATACTCTGAAATCTCTTCAAACTCTCAAATTGAATCACAAAATTACGAAATATCTCAAATAAAAAATCCCCCTCAACATTCAGTAAAATCCTTATTATCTGCATGTAAACAAAGAGCTAAAAAGCCTTTAATACTTTTTTCTTTATTATCTGATAATGATTTTAATACAGACTCACAAATTTTTAAACTTGATTCTAAACTATTACATAAAGAAATTAACATAATCAAATTTCTTAAAACAGATGAACTATTAAACAATGTATTCCAAGCTGGAAAAATTTTCTTAAATAATAATGGAATTATAACTTACCCAAAGTTTATATTTGAAAATAATTTTTGTATAAAAAAACTATCGATATTGTTAAGAGAAAATCCAAGGTATTATGAAAAACTGATAAATATTGGAGAAAAACTTTTAATGGGTAAATTAAGTTTTGATTTTAAAAAGTTTATTGATAATTTTTTAGTTTTCAAAGGGAAGATTTATTATAGTTTTGAGTCTCCTTTGCATGATTTATTTGATAATTTGAAGAATGTTGAGATTAATGAGAAGAGTATTGATTTGTTTAAGTATTTTTTACAATTGCTTGAAGGGAACTTGAAAAATAATATGTGGAATGTTGAAGATTTGTATCTGACTGGGATTAAAAATGATGAAGTGCAAGGTGGGGTTATTAAGGATTATTATGGGATAAAAATTAAGAAAGAAAGTATTGTTCTTCCTACAAAAAATAAACATGAAAGCAAGTCTGAGTTATTAGATGATAGGATATTTAAGCTACAAAAAAATTTAACAGCAGTAAGATATAGAATGAACCAATCTTATTTTAATGAATATGTTTGTTCATATCTTGGTCTTATAGATGATACCACAATTGCAATGATAGACACTGACCAATTAACAATTGAAGAAAGTGTCGAAATTAAAAAAAACAATATAGAAGAAGACAAGCGTACAATTTTGAGTGAGAGTAAAGAAATTGCTAAAAAAAGTATTGCGGACTATCTTTCATTTGAAAAAAAAATAAAATCTAGGAATCTCAGACTTCCTTCTTATATACCAACTAAAGTTTTAATCAGAAATTCTCAATTAAGGCTTCAAATCTTAAACAAGATATCTGAAAATACACTTTTCCATATTATCCCAATAAAAGAATTGTATATGTGCCATAATGAACATAATTATTTTTATAAAAAAGATAATGAAGATTGCAAATATAATGAAAATTACTCATCGAGAAATTCGTTTTATAAAAATATTGCTTACAATTTTATATCATATAAAGAAGAAGGGACTATGGATCAAATTGAAAATATTGACAAAGAAATACTTTCTATATTAAAAAATTGTCGTAAAGAACTTCATATTGAATAATCAAGATAACTTACAGCCATAGTTTTATTAGAAATACTATTAAAGAATTGATAAAAGTTGATTAGTTCAAAGTCTAATTTTTGAAATTCTTTAAAATTAAGCTATCTTTTAATATAATAATATTTATGGACATAAATATGATTATTTATTTAGATATTCTTATAATAATATAGCATTGGATACACATACTATTACATTATAATCTGTATAAAACTTAATATCTATACAAATATTTATATTTTCATATCTTTCAACATTTATAATTTCTATCTATAAAATCATAACAAATTTCTCAATATTATTCAATCAAAAAATCACTTAATCATTAATCTTTTTCTCACATAATCAAAAAACTTAAAATTATTATCGAAAAATGCTAAGCTACAAATTCTAACTAAATCCCTATCTATTCATCAACAAAAATTCTCATAATTCGTCACAATCTCATAATATAGCAACTTTTTTTATATATCAAAATTGAATATCAACTAAATTATTTCATATACCAAAACTAAATATTTCTTTAAATCAATTCCCATTTACTTAATTTACTTACACAAAAAATAATTGTTTTATCAAAATTATTATAACTTTTTTTTATCTTAAAATAGTCATACTTTAATAACTAACTTCTAAAATACTTTCTAAATGGCCATTGCATTTCGGGCATTTTTTACCTCTAAAATGTTGGGCATCTATCTTTACCTTCATATTTTGTGTTAAGCAAGTCTTATAAACTTCAATATGTCCACAAGGTAAGAACATATAACTTTTTTTCTCATGGCTATGATCTGATTTTTTGTAGCAAAAAACTTAAGTAATAAACACTCTATGATAAAAAATAAAATATGTATATAATTAGCACAAAGTTAGAATTTGTATTCTTATAATTAAAAATAATACGTACTTTACGGAAATGTTCTAAATAAGAAAAGGTATAAAGGTTTTATTATTAAAAAATACAATTTTTACCTATTTATTTAAATAAAAATAGCCTACCTTATATAAAACCCTTCTCCCACACGAGTATCTTTATTTTCACTATAAAATGAATCTTTAAATCACCAAGTCTTAAAAACATAAAAAAACTAACCCCAACAACCAAATCCAACCTAAAAACCCCCAATTATCATCTAAAATCATATATTTCACAAAAATCCTCATCTCCCAATCATCAACAATATCTCATCAAATACCTTCAACCTTTATTTTCTAAAACCAATCCTAAAGTTTAAATCCAAAAAAGAACTTAATATAATAATTAATCCTAAAGGTTAGATCTATGTTTTTTTCGTAACTATAACATTTGACTGAGTGTCAACATCAAGTTTAACTTCCATAACATCAATACACCATTTAAGTGGACTTTGTGGGTCCATAATTTCTTCAATCTCTCTAGCAGGTAATACTTGTACATCTTTACAAGGAGACATTGCTATAAGCCTTAATCTATTTATACACACAGGGACTTCTACAGGTTTTTCATCACAATCCATAATAAAAGGATATCTGCTTGTACTGAAGTTATCCCTAGAATAAATCCTTGTCCTTTGTGGAGGACTTGAATTAAATTCAACTATTTCCGATATGGCCCGTTCACGAACAATATGAAATTCTGGAAGTTTTGAAGGTGGGATAGGACTTTCTATACGAACTTTAAGCTTATCAAGTATTGAATCTTGAGGTTGGATGTGTTTTGTATTAGCCATATCTTCACGGAAAATAGTGTCTGCATTTGATGCTAGAGAATGCAAAAAAACACATTCATTTTTAGGACATCTTGAGTTTTTAAGGAAATATGAGCAGTATTTAGTAGTTCCATAAGTGACTGAAAGTTTTTTGCCGTCAAGAATAAAATCTTGACATGCTCTGATACAAACAGCAGCCTCTTCTTCATTTGAGTATGTTAAATATGCACCATAAGTAAGATCAAGGTTACTTTGGTGACCAGGGCTTACATGGATTTTGACTATTTTCCCATATTTTCCGAAGTAAAGTGGGCTTAATAGTATGCTTTCTTCAGATGCAGTAGAAGGAAGGTTAATTATATATACCAGAGTTCTTTGAATAATACGAGCATCTTCAAGACGTTTCTGGGAAGAAGTTTGTGTGTCGATTGGTTTAGGTCTTGACTGGACGATAAATGGAGAGCTTGGGGCAGAGATATTCCGAGATTTAGGCAAAGGTGAATTTTGCTTGTCTTTGTGTGCATGTTTAGGTAAGTGCATATATTACTATTGTTTAAATTGGGGATTTTAGGTTAGTTTAATGTAGAAATTTATAGTTTGATGAAAATAATTAGGAGGATTAGGTAGTAAGGGTTTAATGATAAGGATTTGATATGGGTAAAATAATTTGATAGTAGGATTTTTTGAGAGTAGATATTAGTAGTTATTGAAGTTATATTTAGATTATTAGGGGAGTATTGATTTTACTTGCAGAATTGAGATGATTATGATTAATTATGTTGTTAGTATTTAAGAAAGAGATTTTTTTATACAAATTATAGCTGAATATTGTTTCTTAATATTTTCCCAGAAATCACTCATATATTATTTTCAGAGTAATAGCAAAACTCCTCATAACTCATTTGATTTACTATATTAAAATCATATAATTTCCTAAAATTACTCAAAATATAGCCAAATATAAAATTTTCAAAAATGCCCTAAACATTCTATCATATCATAACAAAATATTCCTACGCACACTAAATCTTTACTATAATCAAAATATAAAAATCCTATTCCTTAACACCCAATTTATAGTCCCAAGTATTTATATCCCAAAAATTATTCATAGTAATAATCTTGATAAATCCAAGACCAAAATATCTTATAGAGTGTAACTAAAAACACATCAAATCAAGTTTATTTATACAAACCCAAGTCATTGAGAAAAAAAAGCCCTTTTGCCCATCAATACAAAAGCCTTATATCAAAATTCTCAAAAATCCTTGAAACTTTCCCTTCCTATCCCATCAATAACCGCAAAACTCCACATCCTCCCAAACTTAAAACCCAACAAACACTCACATAATTAAAACCTTCTATCTACATCCTTATCTCTAATAACTAATAAAATTCATTAACCCTCCACATACACTCTCTAATCCCATTTACCATCCTTAACATACCTCAAATAATATTAAAAACACTCTTAAATAACATCCCATATCTAATAATTGATACACTCACATTTCCTTCTCAACAATCAAACATTCTTATTCTATTTCTTTCATATAATCACCAAGTCCCTTAACCAAACTGCAAAGTTTACGCGAGAAATTTTCGTCCATATAAAAAAACAATGGCAAGAGGTCCAAAGAAGCATCTTAAACGAGTTAATGCTCCTCACCACTGGATGCTTGGCAAAATGGGAGGAACATGGGCTCCAAGACCTTCAACTGGGCCACACAAAAGACGAGAATGTTTACCTTTGCTTATATGCTTAAGAAACAGATTGAGATATGCTTTGTCTAAGAGAGAGGCTATGATGATTATGCATGAAAAAGGAGGCCATGTACGTGTTGACGGTAAGCCAAGAACTGACCCGAAATTCCCTGCTGGTTTCCAAGATGTCATCTCAATCACAACCACAAACGAACATTTCAGATTACTTTATGATGTCAAAGGTCGTTTTGTTATGCACCCAGTTGATGCTGATGAAGCCAAATACAAGCTTTGCAAGGTAAAAAGAAGATTGGTGGCTCCAAACCATGTTCCTTATATTGTCACTCATGATGGAAGGACTATTCGTTATCCACATCCTGATATCAAAGTTAATGACTCAGTCAAGTTAGACTTTTCTAAAAATGAGATTGTGGACTTTGTGAGATTTGAGTCTGGGAACTTAATTATGATATCTGGTGGTAAAAATACTGGAAGAGTCGGGGTTATTAGTCATACTGAGAAACATGATGGTGGATTTGATATTGTACATGTGAGGGATACACATGGACACACTTTTGCCACTAGGCAGATAAACGCCTTTGTTGTTGGAAAAGGAAAAAAGTCACTTATTACCTTACCTAAGGGAGATGGTGTCAAAGAAACTATTTTGGAAGAACAAGCAAGAAGATTCCCTGATGCGGTTTCTCAGTAACTTAGTATTCCTAAATATGGATTCTCCTAAAATGTTGGAGTTTGGGGGAGGATTTTTAATTTATGAAAGTGGGATGATAGGTTTATGATCAAATTTAACAGGAGTTTTATGTTTTATGAAAAGAATAATATAGTTTGAAAAGATTATAAATAGCGTGATTTGTGAGAAATGAATATAATTATTTGTTTTTGATAAAAAATCATAAAAATAAGAGTTTTTTTGTATTGCTTTTACCACTCAAAATTTTATAAAAAAAAACAACAACAACAATCAATCATTAAATTATTTTATAAAATACCTTTATCTATATTAACTTTCAAAAATGCAATCCTATTAACACTCATACAAAATATAATAATCACTACATTAATTTAAGCTAATAGTCAATAGAATTATTACTAAAAGCTAATGAGAAGGAATATATCCAAAACCTCAAGAGCTAATTCTTCAAAAAAAGGTTCTTCAGCATATGAAAGAATTCTCTCAGAATCTAGTTTAAAAAACATTTCCCTTCCTGGCTTTTTACGTAATTCTAGTCCAACCTTTCTAAGAATCATAGACGTGCCCCCAAGTCCTAGAAGTGCTCCTCTAAAGCCTAAAATCCTCCAAAAGTATTCAAAACACTCAAGACAAGATTCAGACTGGGACAATTTTGAAGAATTTAGCAGATTTATTGATAATGAAATCACTAACAAAGTTATCCTAAGAATACACGGCCATGATATAACAACCCAAGAACTCAAAGATTTAAAAGGAACTAATGAATTATCACGTAACATAATAGACTGTGCATTAAGTGTTATAAAGAAAAAAAATAGAGAATTTACTCAAAAATGTGAAGAATATCCTAGGGTACTCATAGGAAAAACTAGTTTTACAGAAAAGCTATTTAGTGGACAATCAATAGCTTCTCGTTCAAATGTTTTGAAATATGAGTAAATTATATCTAGGTATGTGTTATTCCCTGTTGTAAAAAAAGTTAGTGAAATTTTGGTTTGGGGTTTAATATGTTTAGATAATAAAGAAGTGAAGATATGCTTTTATAATCCAAAACATTTAGATAACTCACAAGAGCTTTTTGACTATGTGAAAAAATTCGTAGAGTACCAGCTGAATTTTGAAGGTAAAGATATTAATAAGACTTATTATAAGCATTTATCTTGTAGAGAAGTAAGAGAACTTGAACCGATTAATGAAAATGATTCTGGGGTTTTTATGTTGATTCAAGCTTTAACATTAGCCACAGGGAAAAATGATGAGATTCTTACGACAATGCTTAGTGAATATAGGACTCAAATTCTTATAATGCTTTATAACTACGGAAGGATGTAGAATAGCTAATAAAAAAAAAAAAAAACCCTTTATCACATTTAAAGATAACAAACCCAATTGGTTTTTTATTATATTTTCTCAAAAACTATTCGAAAAATCATAAACTTTCATTATTTTTATACAATCACAAGTTTATAAACTTAAAAAAATAGTCCTCAAAGCGAATTTCTAATAAAAAATATGCTGCGACTTGTTAAATACGCTATACCATTTCGCAGGTATCATGAGAAAGTCATCGAGTACTATGAAAACCCAAAAAATGCAGGGTCTTTCGACAAAAATGACAAATCCGTTGGCACAGGCATTGTAGGAGCTCCAGCTTGTGGAGATGTGATGAAGTTGCAAATCAAAGTCAAAGATGGAAAAATTCAAGAAGCTGTATTTAAAACTTTTGGCTGTGCTTCAGCTATTGCCAGCAGTTCATATGCTACTGAATGGATTACTGGGTTAACTTTAGATGAAGCTATAAACCTTAAAAATACTGATATCGCGAAATACCTTCAACTTCCTCCTATAAAGCTTCACTGCTCAATGCTGGCTGAAGATGCTGTTAAAGCTGCAGTAAGGGATTTTCAAAAAAAGGATGAGAAAAAATAATAATATAACTTTACGGTAATAGTTTTTATATGAAAGAATTGATGATTGCTGAAGATTTTTGAATGTGGGAAAAATAGGGATTTTTTATGATTATTGGGGAATTTGTTTAGAGAATATGAAGGGTTTTATGTGTTATAAGGAGATATAAAGTAATGTGTTGATTTTTATTTGGGATGATGGGATGTATAATGATTTAGGTATTAGGGAAGAAGTGATAAATGAGTTTTTGTATATGAAAAAAAATAGATGAATTTACAGAAATTGGGTTAGATTATTTGTAACTTTTTTTAGAAGATTTTTTAGTTATAATGAAAGTTATTATGTATGAGGATGAGGATAATAGAAAAAAAGGTGTAAGAGAGGTGCTGGGGTGAAATTATGGATTTTTCTAGAAAAGAATTGTTTTTATTAAATCCTGAAAATAAGTTTTTAGATATGTAATACTTCATTACTTGACAAATCTTATATGCTAAAGTTTAGTATTTTTTTTTTAATAAAGAAAATATATATAGAAAAAAATTAAATGCAACTTCTTTGATAACTTTAGTCGTTAAGAAATAATTTCTTTCGATAAAAAAACTTGCCAACTAGATTTAAAAAAATCCTAATTCTATGCTTGGTAAATTAATTTCATTCATATATTTTTTTGTATTAGAATCAAAATTTCCTATTCACTCTTATATTTTGCTCGGCAAACTTCCTTATCATTCTTCATTTTTCTAATAAAAATAAGGCATTTATAATCTAATTGATTTATTATAATTACATATCATAAAGAGTAATAAAAATGTTCTAAAATAATACCCCGAGTCTAATAGTTTGCATAGATCATCATAAGCTAGATTTTCGAATCCAAGCATTTTTAAAGAAACTTGCTGTGGTTTTGAATTTTATTTCAAAAAAGATTGTTATTCAATATACTGATACAAATTATATTTATAATCAACCCTAGAATAAATCTTATATCAAAATCCTAAGGTAAATTACATGATTACTAACATCGGTAGTCTTTAATCTAGACAATAACGACATCAAAAAAATCAATTAGAATGTTGATCTATGATGCTAAAAATTTTGTGTTTATTTGAATTAAATATACAAAATCTACTTACTTTTCTCTAGCTTTTTAGGTAAAATTAGTGATAAGCCTTAGTGATGAGTCATAAATATCAATAGATGATAGTTTTTTATAAGAATTCTAAAAGTAATAAAATTTCATGTATATCAAGAAAAGGTGTTCGTGTAAATTTGCTTTGGTGGATGTATAAAGTTTACTTATTGTTGTTTATAAACTTTAGACTTCAGATAAATATTATATTATTTTAAAGGATTAACAAACCTTATCCTATTTGGGAGAAAATCCATCTAGTGAGCATAAACAATTCTAATTAGAAATTATAGGGTTCTACCAAAAACACTTGGGATTGTCAAACATCTTTTATCAACTTCTTTTTACCCTAATTGCCATACCTAAAAATGTTCATGGAGTCAAAAGAATCTGATGTACAAAAAATTCTCTGGACTATACTGATTCATATTGCATTTGAAGAATTTTGCTTATTGCTTCTCAAAGATTTAGTGTATAAGATAAAAAGATTTGGTTGATATAAAAATTCGATGAATTCAGTTTTACCCATTTTTTAGTTGCTAAGAAAAATATTTAAGTCGTAAAGGTTAAGTATAGTGGGATTATCCTTAGTAAATATCTTAGAATATATAATCTAGGCGATTAAAGCTTAGAGACAATGAAAGAAAAAAACAGATTATTTTATTTTAAACGTCGAGATACATTACTTTCCATATTTAATATAATTACTATTATAATATTTTCTTCGTTACAAATAGCTGATACAATTTAAATATTTGTCAAAGTAAGTGGGCTATTTATATTGTTGAGGTAATGATCAATAAATATGGGTGCCTGCATTAAGATTTCTAAAAGAGACGTCAGAATCAATTGTTCATGTCATATTAACACACCTTTGAAGCAAATTGACATGCAACCTTGTAGATATGAAATAAGGATTCAGAATGAAATGAATCGAAAGAGCAAAGTTGACATGATTTATCAACTTAAAAGTGAAAATGCCCCAGTCCTAAGCCTTGAGTCCAGTGAACTTTATATCAGAAGAAGAAAAGAATTATCCTCTCAAAATAGTTCCAGTTTAACTATAAATAACTCTTCATTATAAAATAAAAGTTCTTTAAGTAGTCATCGGAACACAAAGTCTTTGAAAAGACTAAAAAAATTTTCTTCTGAATACCAAAAAAAACATTTGAATTTTAATCTCAACACTAGTCGTTTTAATTTTTCCATATAAAAGAAATATGTAATGTATTTATTATAGCATATAGAGTATTACAATATGTAATTACTAAAATTTTTAGTGATTAAAGATTTATAGCTTTATATGAAGAGCTAATTATAAATAAGTATATCATTAATATATTACCTAAAGTTTTGCATAAGTAATTGATTAAGTTTTAAAACACACTTTAAATATTTTAAAACAACAGATATTTTTCAAAAGTTTTAGAGAATGTCTGAAATTATAATCATGATTATAAAATTTAATTGAATAATATGTTATTATTAAATTTAATTGAATAATATGTTATCATTAGAATCTTATATTGTTGTATTTTTTATAGTTTTTAGAGTTTTAGATGAATTTTGCAGCATATATCTAAAGACCAATTTTGATATTTGGATAATCAAATAAATTTTTAACCTTTGATTTATAAGCACAATCTTAATACTATAATGAATATTTTATAGTAACTTTAGATCTCGAATATCTTTCTATTTTT
>MPUH01000690.1:0-39843 GCA_001970955.1 Stentor coeruleus
ACAGGTATGCTATATTCAGTGTGTATTCTCTACACAGGTATGCTATATTCAGAAAGTATTCTCTACACAGGCATGCCAGATTATGATGAATTAAGAGGTTATAAAAACATAGCTAGTATATCAAATTCAGGAAGTATTTTATATCAAGATCGTATCTTTTACATAGTTATTGTTTACGAATGGAATACAAGGTCAATCAAATTGAGAACTAACGCTGCTGAAATATATGATGGCAAAAATAGTTGGGTTAAATCATATAAAGAATGCAACTACAAGAACATGCTCAATAACTAGGATCAAGTTAGTTAGGTTAATAGTTTAGGTAATTACATTTGGTAAATTTGAGTTTAATATAAATTTAAATACATGTCATATTATTATAAGTAGTATATGTATCAGCATTAATATCCTGAAGAGTTTAGATAGATTTAGTTAAAATTATAAACTTTATTAGTATTATAAAAAAGTGATTTATCATAATTTTTCATAAAGGTATTGCTTTCAGCATAAGTTTACTTAATATTAAAGATAGCTATAATTAATTATCTTTGGCAAATTATTTATTAATTTTAGGATTATTTTTAATTCTTTTATGCTATATGAATTCACTTATTCATAATAAAATTATTAGTTTAGCCTGCTTTCCTTCAGAATTCAAAATGATTATTTTAATCTATAGTAAGTGCATTTAAGTGTCATAATCTAAAAAATCATCTTATAAAGTACTTCATTCTCACATAATTCATTTCTTTTTTTGGATAAATTATCTCAGTGCTATGCCTCTACAATTTTTTTACTCTAAAAACACTATGGTTGATATTTCAGTTAATGCCTACTTCTTTATCTATCAATACAACAAAGCTACTGAAAGATTTCTTTCGCTCAGCAAGTTCATTTCTAATTAAGATTCAGATGGCAAAGGCTGAATCCTTCATCTTATTTAATTTTCCACCAAAAATTGCCTATCTCCGCCAATTTATTTTAGACACATACAAAGTTTCTAAACATAAAATCTTCAATATCCGCTACAAACATATTTCTCATAACATCCAATAATCTCTACCTACAATCTCACAAACAATCTAACTTTCCTCTTAAGCTTTCATATAATTTAAATATATGGACGAAGGTAAAAAAGAACTAACAGGAGAAAGTTATTATAGTGATAATGATTTAACAGGACAGCTGCGAGAAAAAATTAGAACACAAGCTCAACGTCTTAGAACTCTTGAACAATATAGAATGTTATGTGAACAGCGTATTCAAGAGCTTTACCCTGGTCATTCATTACCAGTTAAGCAGGAACACTTAGGCTCAAACTCTACTTTACTAAACGAGCTACAAATGTCCAAACAAAAAATTGCCCGCCTCGAGTCTCAACTAGCCCAACAATCAACAAAAGAGCCACAACAAGAAAATAGCCAGCTTTTCGAGATTCAAGAAAAATATAAACAATTAATCAAAGATAAAAACGATCTTGAAGAAAGCTTACGAGCCGAAATGTTAAACTGTGAAGAACAAAGAACTTATATTGAAGTCTTAAAACAAGCTATTGAAGCTAAATCTGATGATTTTACAGGAACTAAACTTGATCAGCAAAATCTTGCAGAAATCCAAAAAACTAAAGCAAAAAATGATGATTCTAGAAGAGATTAAGCTAAAATAAAAAACACCCTAATGGATTATGAAAGTCAAATAAAAAGATTACAAACTCAAGTTAAAAAGATATAGAAATTGAGAGTTTGAAAAAAGAAAAAGATCAGTTAGAATTGCATTTGACTCAAGCTGCTGAAGCTTTACAAATAGCTGAAGAAGAAGTTGATAAGCTTGAAGAAGAAAAATCTTCTTTGCTTGAATATGTTGATGAACGTTCAGCTAAAGAAAATGAAATGGCTAAAGAATTTAATGAAATCAGTGAGTGTTTTGAAGAGATGAAAAATGATTTTGAAAGGACGAAAAATTATTTAGAAAGCGAAAAGAAAGAAAAAGAGAGGCTTGAGATACAAAATGAAGTTTTTAATGAGGAAATATTTAAAGCAAACCAAATGGTTAAAGAATTACAGAATTCTTTAAATAGTTATAAAACAGGTACTGATGATAAAGAAGGATTAATTCGTAAACTTAAAGAAGATAGGTTGAGTTATGAGATTAAAGTAGAAAGTCTTCAAGCAAATGTTGCAACACTTTCTGAAACCTTAAAAGAAACCCAATCTGAACTTGAAGATTTTCAAACCCTAACAGAAAATTTAAAAAAACAAGACTACCAAAAGACTGAAACTCTAAACAAGTTTAAAAACGAAAACTACACCCTTTCACTTGAAGCTGAAACTTTAAAAGAAGCTCTTGAAGAAGCTAAAAAAGATCTTGAATCCCACAAAAAAGATTTACTTGAATTAGAGAGAATGCGTGATATGGATATAAAACAGCTTCAAGAATTCAAAATAAAAATAAATCAATACAAAACCAAATGCGAAAGTCTTGAAGAAGATAAGAAATTTAAATCTGAACTTGAACAATATCGTATTTTAGATCAAAAAAAACTAGAATCTTTACAAGAAGAATATAATGATTTACAAAATCATTATAGAGAAACTCAACAACGTGAACTTATCCAAGCTGAAGCACTAAACGATCTTAGAAAACACAATTCAGAATTATCTCATGAAATCGAAGAATTATATAAAGAAAATCAAGACATAACATCAGAACTTGGTAGGAAAACTCAGGACTATGAAAATTTTTATAGTAAATTCACAGAGTTTTCTACATTGTGTGATAGTTTAGAAAACGATAAAAAAAGTTTAGAAACCCAACTGAGAACTGAACGTAATATGGTAAAATCTTTAAAAGATCAGCTAAATTCTGAAAAAATGCGTAGTGAAGAAAGTGTGAAGTCTTTATTAGAAACATCAGGGAACTGTGAAAAACTGCAAAAATTCGGTAAAGACAAAGACGAGCAGGTCCAGTATTTGAAATTACAGGTAAAAAGTAAAGAAAGGGAATTAGAGGATGAGAGATTTGGTAGAACCCAAGCTATGGAAGAGTTAAGAGATATACGTGGGAAACTAGAAATTAAAGAAAGAGATTATGATAAAAACTTATCAGAAATTGTAGAATGTTGTAAACTTGTAGCAAGTTTTGCAGGGAAGTATTGTATAGTTGCAAGAGATCATAGGGTGAATGTATCTTCAGCCTATAGAGAGTTTTTAATATCTTGGAAAGATAGAGTAACATCAAGTCCTAAAATATTGTTTTCTTGGATACAAAGTACTATAGAAGAAATTGAATCTTTAGCTAAACAGTTACAAGAAATGAATAAAGATTTGACGCAACAGAATTCTGAACTAGCAAGACTTAGTCATAAATTAGATGGGGTTAATACTGAAGAGTATTCACAGAAACAAGAAAATTCAAAGCTCAAAACACAGATCGAAGCTTGTATGAAAAAACATGAAAATTATACTGAAAATGCTGAGAGGGAAATCAACTCTTTAAGACTTGAAGTTAATTCACTTAGAAACGAAATTGGGTGTTTGGCATCAGAAAATAACAGTATAAGAGACTCACTAAGTAAATCACTTACTGAAAATCATGAACTTAAAGTAAACTCAGAAATTTTCAAGTCTACTCTTCGTACAAACGAAGATCGAGTTAACTTACTTAAAACTGAAAAAACTCAATTAGAAGCTTTACTTTCTCAAGTACAAAGAAATATCGCTTCTAATGAAATAACTAAAATATATAACGAACTTTCAAGAGTACGTAGCGAACTTGAAGTTCTTGAAAGAGAAAGATTAAATCTTGAATGTCAATTACTAAAATATGAGTCTGAGCTTAGGGCAAAAGATAGTGAAAGTTTCAGGGACTTAAGTCAGAAACTTATTCAATGTGAAAGACAGATTAGGAATTATAAGAAATCAATGCAAATATTACAAGAAGATGCGAATAAAGAGGAAAAAGTACAAAAACTTAGAACTAATGATAAGGATCATACACGAAAAAGCAGTGCACAAAGTGCTGGAAACCCTCAGAATCTCAACTCATTTAATACTAAACATATTGAAAGTTCGCATGTTCCTAGACAAAGGACTCCTTTTAGATAGTTATAATAATTCCAATATTTAATATGATAGATGTTTATATGTAATTTTTAAAATTCTTTATTGTTTTATTATACAATATGGGCTGTGGATTGGTTAAAGAAAAAAAAGTGATTATTAGACAAACAAAAAGAAGCGATGCTGAGATAAGACAAGATATTATAAATAAAAATAAACAGTTTTCGCTATATACTGTACGTGAAGAACTTAGTGAATATGAACAAAGTTATGCACCTTCAAAGAGACAATCGATATTGAATCCTGTTGAAAGCACTCCAAAGTAAGTATTATTAAAGCACTTTATTGTTATTAATAAAAACCTTGTTGCTATAAATTAGTACATGCATATGAATTTATAAGAAAAAATATATATAAAGATTTGGATACGATTTTTTTGATTGAGATAGTTTTTAGATGTGAAAAACTTGGGGTTATTTGGTAGGAAAATTGCTTTTATATGAAATTGAATAGGTTAGAAGGAGAATTTGCTGGTTGTTGTTAAGAGTGGATAGTTTGGGATAGGATTTTTTTAGATATGATAAATAGAAGATGGTTTTGAAGGAATAGTGAGATTTTTAATGATTTTAAACAAGAAATTATTTTTGTTTGTAAAAATATTGAATTGGTTGTATTAGTAGGAAAATATATAGGTGTAAGATATTGACTGATATGTAAATGATGGAGTTTTCTTGGGATTTATTGTATATTTTTAAAGTTTCTTCTTCTATTTCTAAAATTATATAAAAATTAGATTATCGAGGTAGGTATCTTTGAACTTCCCATTTGAAAGATAAACAAACTACAGTTAAAAATTAATTCATACATAAAAATCATAAAACCATACCCTATTTACTAACTAATTTCAATATCCCAAACATAAAAACCCTAAAGTAAAAAGCATATTCTAATTCTAAAAAATAATCATAACTAATCAGCATTTCAACATGCATAATTTCTTATCCAAATTCTTAACAGCAGCTCCAATATTCATTATCAAACCAATTAAAAGGGTATACAACTAATGGTCTAGGTAAAGCCCATAACGTTGCTTCTCTAACAGTAATCGCATCTTTCCAATTCTGACAAAAGCCTTTAGAAAAAGGTTGGAAATTCATAGGATATGGTTTAAGATAACTAATAGACTTTCTTCTCATAATCTCCCAAGTAGTAGCCCCAATACTAATCAAATAAACATGAAAAATCCCAAGTCCTCCAGTGAGCATAGTAAAACTTGCACATATTATCCCAAGTATAACATAAAAAGCTATCTCCGTATAATTCGTCCCATGAAAACAAAAATATACTGCCCAAGTTAAAGAAAAGCATTCTAATACCAAATAAAAAGCGAATCTAAAATGGTTCAATTCACCAACACAAGATCCAAGCCAAAAGCAATGATGATCAAATTTACTTATACATTCTTCACAATCAAAACAATGTCTTGATCTATATGGTTGAAGGATTTTACATACTTCACAAAAATGTTGATTTGGTATTTTCCAATCTGTATCTTGAAGTTCATTACATGATTTTAATTCAATTTTTGTTATGTAGCCTGGGTTTTTACCTGCTATAAAAAATAAAATTCCTGCTAAGAGTTTTAGTCCCCAGAAAAATATGCTGGAAAAAGTTGAACTTACAGCTTGGTTGTCTGTTAGGAGAAAGAGCAGAAAGCCGAGGAAGTGAAAGATTATATAGAAAGCTCGGCATATGTTTACTATATCTTTTACATCTTGTCTCATCTTGAAGATTAGATTTATAATATTTTTTGTGATTGAAGTTTAGGATTATAATAAGAAATGAATTTTCTCTATTATTAACTTTTTTATCTAAGTTTTTATATTCTTTTATTTTAATAGAAAATTCTTATTGTAAACCTCAACTTTGTATGTAAACCCAAAAATTTCTCTTCCATATTTCATTTAATTTCGAAAATGATCTGGTTAAAACTCAAGCTCCATATGATACCTTCAATATCTCAAGAAGTCGATCATGTAACCCAACTTTATGAATCCCTTCTTAACGAGTCTTCTAACAAAGAAAAACTCAAAGAACTCCTTCTTCTCCAAGTGTCAATTCGCGGGAGGATACAAGAATTCGAAGACTTATTTGAAAAAAATTATGAAAACCCTCTTATCGTCCACTTTGAAAAACAAAAACTCCGTCTAAGAAAACTCTTACAAAAAGAACCTATTAAACTTATTACCCCACCTTCAGAACCTATAAAAGCTCCTAACCCCCAAAAGCCTATAACAACAGATGATTATATTAAGGATGTTATACAAAAAAATGTGAAGCGTAGTAATACACCACCACCTGCTACTCAGGCTGAATGGAAAGAATTAGTTTTCAAGATTAAGTTGACTAAGGAAGAATATGGAAAACTCTTAAATTTAAAAGCTAAAAGAAATAAAATTCTTTAAATCTTGATGGATGAAGTTGTTTATTAAACTGTAAATTGAATTAGGAATAAAAATAAAGGAAAAGTTTTATTTTGATAAAGTTTTATTGCTTTTTATGAGAATGTTTTAGTTTGTTATTAAAAAGATTATAGAAGGGGGTTTTTTTTAGATGGGCTGTTTTTGTGATGATTTTGATAAAAATTAGGGTTTTAGTATTTATTAATTTTTTGATTAGAATTTTAAGTGGATTTGAAGGATAAATACTGTGATTATTTAAAATTTTCTGGCTTATAAGAGGATATGCTAACTGTGGTTTTCATGCAAAATATTTTAGTATAAAAACTTTTATAAATCATTCTTTGAGTAGTTTTTTTAACTTTCTGCCATGCTGATTAAAATGAATAATTACACATAATTTTTAACTCATAAAAAAAGAGTTCTTCTATTTCTTATGTGCAACAATAAACAACACAAAAAGGATCTTAAAAAGGATAGTTTTATACAAAAAATCTAAATAAAAAATCTTTAATAAAAATAAATAGTATCAGTTTTGGGTTAAATATGGATAAAGTCCCATTAAAATTTTTAGTAAACTACATAAAACTATAAAAAAACTATATTTTTTTTATTATAAGCATCCTAAAATAAAACTTTCACTATTCCCATCAAGTCTATTATTCTTATAACCTAATTTTTAATCTTTATCTCTATTATTTCCTGCTATACTGTCATCAAAAACCCTATTTGGGCATTTGTCAAAATGCATCTTATAAGAGTACTTATTATAAAAAGTCTTTATACAAAAAAAACAAGTTTTCTGAGTAGACTTTTCATGTACTTGCCTCTTATGAAATTTTACTGCATAGTTATCCTTAAACTTTTTGCTGCAAAGTTTACATTTGACTTTACGTTCGATTTGATGAATTTTTCCATGATGTTGTCGCATTCCTTTGTATGTTGAGAACTCACTTATACAATCTGGGCATTGAACTTTAGAAGTTTTCGGAGATTCTAAAGCTGGGATTTCAGAAGCTTTTGTATCTGAATGCAAAAGGAAATCTTGGTGCTTTTTAAAGGATAATGTACAATATACACATGAATAATACTTTTGGTCTGTTTTTGTTCTCTCGCATGTTTTCGGTAAATGAGGAGCTGGCAGGGCTGAGGCTGGAAATTTTTCTTTATCCTTGTCCATTAATAATAGCTTATTAAATTATTCTTAATTATTAGGTTTACTTAATATTATCTTACATATAAAAGACTTTGTATACAACTTATTTAGTTGTATAAAATTTTAAGTCAATCTTTTGGATATAAAACTTAGGCAAATTATTCAGAAAAATAAATCTAAGCTTTTTGTATAGTTTTTTATTAGAAATAAGATAGGAGAATATGCTATAACTAAACAAATGCTTTTGAGGTATTAACCATATATTCAAGAATTTTAGAAATTATTATTTGATTATGGGTTTATATACATTTATATTATATCGAAATATAATATATGGCAAATGTTTAAATTTACTTTAGTTTTTCTAAATAAAGGTTAAATTATAGTATTTTAATTTTAGATTTCTAAGAGGTGAGTTTTTTTTTATATTTTCTTCAATAGATATGTGTAAATTGAAGTAATTATTTTTAGACTATGGTGTGGTTGACATTTAGATGTATGCTTATGGGAAAGTATTATTTATGATAACTGTATAATTTAGAATTGTTAGAAAACTTAGAAACAAAGGGTATACATAGTTTAATCCAAATGTAGTTTTTTATTATTATATAGTTTATATAGGAGATTTATATTTGTTCTAAGTAGAAAGCCAGAAAATCCTAACTAAATATTTATTACATGCTGATTAAGCCTGTAAAATATTTTAGGTTTAAATAGAAAATTTTTTTTTGGCTCATGCATTTGCACATATAAAAAATAGATTAATCTGCCTTGTTATACATAATATAATACTTTGATATATTTTATAATAAAATCTTTTAGCTTATTACATAAAAATTTAGAGTTAAGATTATAGTTGTTAAGTTTATAATGTAATAACTACATAGTTTTAATAAAATAAAATGGCATATAGACTAGATCAGTGTATCTTATAAATAATGCCTTCAAAAAAAGAAGAGGAAGATTCTACTAGGAAAAAAGATATGAACAATAAAAGCAAAAAGAATGACTTGCAAAAGAGAGTTGGGTTGCTTTTCCCTATTAGCAAGATATGGAATACAATGAGAAGAAAAAATTATGCTAGAATTATTTCGCAAAAAAGTTCAGTGACTGTTGCAGCAGTCCTAGAATACCTAACAGCTGAAGTTATTGAATTATCAGGGGATATTACCAAAGACCAAAATAAAAAAAATCGTCCTAATATTCTAAGACCCAGACATATAAATCTTGGTATTAGAATGGATAAGGAACTTAATGAATTAGTAGGAAGTAAAGTTATCATTCCAATGAGTGGAGTAGTTCCATTTATCAAAGAAAGTTTAAGTCACAAAATAAAACTCTATTCGAAATTTATAGAAAGTCAAGCTGAAGAAGAAAAAGAAAATAGTGGTAATGAAATTGAAGAAGTTGAAATAAGTGCTTCTGATTTTGGTGAATAGTATAATAATCTATAATATAGTTATGTATGTTAAGTATATTAAAATATAAAAAATTTCCTTTAGTTTTAAATAAAAATATGCATCTGTATCATTTGTAAATATGCATATTTGGATTATAAAAACACTATCAGTCTCATCATATAATTACCCTATACCTTCTAAAATATTTCCCACAATTTCTAATTTTTTTGCCTTACCCTCAATCTAACTAAAAACTTTTAAATAAAATCCTCCTTTCAATAAAAAAATTCTAAAAACAAAATTCACACAACCCTAACAAAAACCCTATTCCAAAAATGATAATCCATTATCTATTCTTATTAAGCTTGTAAAGTATTCCACTCTTGAGTCGAAAGCTTAGTCATCAATATAGAAGTCCTAATCGCTACAATAGAAATACCAAGTTCAAACAAAATAAAAAAAGTCTGAACAATGATATAAGCTGTACCTTTCAAAATAATCATCACTAATATTTGTATAAAAACCAAGAACACCAAATAGGTTGCAAATAGTTTTGTAAGAAACTCACTATATCTATAAGCACCAAGAAAACCTATAATAGGAAAAGCAACTGTGACTATTAATGGATAAGCTTTAGGGAGAATAAAAAGTAACTCAATTAATCCTAGTGGTACAGCGGCCCATTTGATTATCCTGCATAGTTTTTTTATACGTTGAATTTTGTCTAAAGGTACAAGCCCAGGAAGAGTAGCATTGGGGATGTTGATAATATCGGGTACTGGAGGAGATTCTTCGACATTGAAGTTGAATTTTTTCGGACTTTCAATAGGATTCATTTATTATATTAATGATTTAGGAAATATAACTATAGTTAGGGTTTATTATACTTTTTTTATTATATATGATAAGTATTAAGTACTTATCGATAAAATTATATTTCTTTTTATAATACTATGGCCAGCACTAGTGCTGGCTCTGATAAAAATAATCTACTTTCATAAACCTAAAACCCTTATTTTCATACAAAATATTTACATACTATTACTTAGGTACATCTATAATACTAGCCCTTTCTGGAACAGGGTGCTCAGGTTCTGGATTGAAAGGATTATTCTTACATAAAGGGCATTTAGGATTAACCATCCTACCAACAAACCAATCTTCAATACATTTACTATGAAAAACATGCTTACAAGGTAATTTTCTTACATAAAGTTCAGCATTAAACCTAAATTTTTTTTACTCTTCAAAACATATACAACATACTTTTTCACCAACTTCTAATAAAGCTTCTTTAAACAATTGTTTTGGGAAAAATCTTTGAATATCTGCATCTGAAATTATTGAATTTTCTGGTAATGCTTCATAGTTTCTAGAGCGTCTTTGATAATTCGCCACAACTTGATCATAAACTCTGCTTGTGTTTCGAGCTGATTTGTATAAACGTCGACATAAAACCCCACAGCAGCCCATACAAAATATAGACACAAGGCATAAAGCGGTTATTGTTAAAGCCTTGCCTAAAATGTTAGAATTCCCTCCTGAGTTGTCACCCCAAACTATTTTCAATCCTGAATAGTTTTTGTTTGAATTTCCTGAGTAATAAATTAACAAAAGCATATTCGTATTCTCAAGACGCATACTATAACTAGACTTATTATCATCCCCAGTGACTCTGTTTTCTATTGACTTAGCATTAGATAAACTCATTCCTGATGCTAAATTATATGATTCAATAAGCAATGTTCCCCTTTCTAAACCTGAAAACTCAAATTCCAAATCAATATGATTATCAGAACTCCCAGTTAGATCAATATACCAAAAACATAATGAAGATTTTGCTAGATTTTTTATGCTTAAAGTATCACTTTCACTATTATAAATTTTTTTCCCACAGACTGAACTAGTAGTACATTCTCTACTTGTATATGTTATTAAATCACATTGAGATTTAACCCCTGAGTCTAATAAACAAGTATAACAATTATTATTGCAATAATCTTTAGATAAACAAATACTGTTATCGCAAGTGTTTCTGTATATGATTTACTTGATAAAAACAATTTGTTCAACTCGGCATGGGATACAACTATCGCTACAGTAATCAGCAGTTGTGATATTGAATAAATATAAAAACCAAAACATTCTTTATATTATTTAAAGCTGGAAAATATGCTTTTGGAATATGTAAACCATTAAGTAATTAAATGGCTTTGAAGATCGCTCAGCAGGTTTTGGCAGAGCTTAATCAATGTCGTGATAATCCAAAGAAGTATTCTGAAAAAATCACTAGCACATTGAAGTATTATAAAGGTAAAATATTCCAAAAACCAGGAAAAGCTCGTATGGAAACAAAGGAAGGTACAGAAAATGTTGAAGCATGCGCAAGTTATTTAAAAAGTCTAAGACCACTACAACCATTAAAATGGAGTGATCATCTATACCTTGCAGCACAAGAACACGTTGATGATATTGGGCCAAAAGGAATTATAGGGCATAATAGTAGTAATGGTAAAGAGCCAGTAGACAGAATTACAAATCATTGCAAATGGTCAGGAGCTTTAGGTGAAAACATTTCATATGGTCAAGCTGATCCTGAGGACATCGTCCTCAGCATGCTCATAGACGATGGGGTTCTTGCAAGGGGTCAGCGTCTAAATATTATGAAAAGAGATCATAATTACGTCGGAATCGCAATAGGTAAACACACTGAATATGAAGTTATATGCGTAATAATCTTTGCCGAAGAGATTAAAAATGATGATGAACCAATTATCGAAGAACATAAAAATGTTGAAATAGAAAGAATTCTTCGTAAGTACACTTTACGTAAAATGCGAACAATTGAAGCTTTTGAAACTTTTGATATAAGGAACTATGAAAAACCAGGCCTTGGAGAAAAAAAAATCAGAGAAATAAAAGGACTTTTCGATTTCTTCGATAATGAAGAAATGGGAATGATAGACATAGATGATATAAAATCAATAGCCGACTGTGATGATCTAGAAATCAGCAACATAACAGCTTTCCAAAAAGCTTTAGAACTTGAATCTGCAGGGAAAAAATACGACTTTAACGAGTTTTTAGAGCTCATGACAGAAAAATCATCACTTTCAATGTCATATTCTCAGACTGAAATCATGGACAACTCAGTAATCTCAACATTTAACAAAAATCAAGATAAAAGCATTATAAACAAAAACCCAAATATTATAGAAAACAAAGATATAAGTTCTTTAGCAGATGAAGATGTTATTAACATAAAAGAATACTTTGATGCAATAGATGTTAATGGTACAGGAATTTTATCTTCAGATACATTTAAAACTTTTATCCAAAGTAAAACATTTGATAAAAGTTCTTCTGGGATAATAGAAGCTATAATGGATATTAATCCTAATGATATAGAAGGGTCAGACTTTTCAAATTTCCTAGTTGTACTTGCTAGAAAAGTAGGTAGTTTGAAATCATTGACATTAGGAAAAGGTGGATTTTCATCTAATATAACAGGTTCAGATATGTCAATGTCAATATCATCTGTATCTTCAAGTAAAAAAGTTATAAGAAAACCAAAACAAGATGCTTATGAAAGTCGTAAACCAATTATTCCTCAAAATGCCTTAAGTCCAAAAAACCCTTCAACTTTAAGTTCAAAAAACCCTTCAACTTTAAGTTCAAAAAACCCTTCAACTTTAAGTCCACGTAATAACCTAATCCAAACCTCAAGTCCTAAATCCCAAAACTACAGTCCAAAAAATCAAACTAAACAAGTTACAAGTCCAAAATCCCAACAAAATATCGCGAAAGGTTCAGCATTTCAACACAACAGCAAAAAAAAATTCTCGAATTTCAACCCACAAGATTATGTAACAGATGAATTAACTAAAGAACATATTCTTGAACTTAAAGATGCTTTTGATATGTTTGATATTGATAACACTGGGTTTATTCTTGCGAAAAGTCTTAAAGACTCTATGGAGCATCAAGGTTTCAAAAAACGTAACCCAATTATTTATAATCTAGTCCACAGTCTTCATGTTGATAAAAAAACTAAAGTTGATTTCGCTGGGTTTGTTGATTTACTTAGTGGGAATAATGAAGAAACAAGTACAGTAGATGAGATAAGAATGATATTCAATATTTTTGATGTAGATAAAAAAGGGTTTATAGAACTTAAAAACCTTAAAAGAATCGCAAGGGAACTTGGGGAGAGTCTTAACGAAAAAGATCTAATGGAACTTATTCGCAAAAGTGATTTAGATGGTGATGGGAAAGTTAGCTTTGATGACTTTTATAGTATAATGACCCGTTAAGTTTAGTATTGCAAAACCTTAAAAATAACTCGAAATTTCATATAAACTTTAACTATAAATGGCAACAAAAGCTAAAATCCTCAAAGATGCTGAAAACCGACACCTTATTGCTGTTGTTGCAGATGAAGATACTGTTACTGGATACTTACTTACTGGTATAGGTGAACGTAATCATAAAGGTGAAACTAATTTTATTATAGTTGATGATAGCACACCAAGTAAATCTGTAGAAGAAGCTTTTGAAAAACTCATAAACCGTCAAGATATAGCCCTTATTCTTGTTGCACAGAAAATTGCTGACTCTATGGTTAGACATCTTATAAGTGGACATACAAAAATGCTTCCAGTGATTCTTGAAATCCCAAGTAAAGATAAACAATATTTACCACAAAATGACCCAGAGTTAATTAAAGCTGCTAAACAACTTTATGGAGCAGATAGGGCAATACCCATGCTAGCTAAAGAGTTTGTTGAAGGTGAAGAGATAGATAGATAATATAAAAGATTTAAAAAGCTTAGGTTTTACTTAGCTATGTGGATATTACATGGGATATTATGTCGATCCAGTCCCAACCTCGGAGTTTTTCTCCATTTGCATCAAGATTTTTATACATTTTTCGCTTCTGGGATTTAGTCAATTGAGTTTTTTTCGCTTCTGAAACTGACTCTTCTGTATAATCTTGAGCTTCTATATTGAACTCTTCTGGCAAATTCCACCGGGGAAGGTTTTCTTTTACATAATCAACAACAGTAAAAGTTCCGGCACTGCCAGTAAGACTTTCAGCCTGATTTAGATTTTACAAAGGCATTGACTTCGCTTTCGATTGTTTTTCTGAGAGAACTTCGGACACGATAGTCGATTATAGAGAAAAGAAGAGCACATTCAGGGTAGCTCTCTGGCCAGATGATTTGGATTTTTAGACTTTCCCCTTCGCTTAAGGTGAATTCGAACACTCTGTTATCTCGCTGCATCTCGGTTTCTGTGAAAATATACCCAAGAGCTTCAAGTTCTTCAAGTTGTTCATTGTTCATTGCGATTTTGTATTAGATTTTTTTTGGAATTTATTTAGAGGGTTTTTCAGATTTGGGTGAGAAGATTGGAAGTTTTAGGTTGGATTTTGAGTGTGGAGAATATGATTGGGTGTTTGTATGAAGTTGTTTTAGATTTATTTTTAGATAGGAGTGATTATTTTTTTATGTTTATTATAAAGGTATGGGTTATTATTTTAATAATTTATAGTAGAGCTAAAAGGTAAAAAAATATGAACTAGTTTGGGATTATAGAAAAGAGTTTTTAATCATAAATATAATAAAAGGTATTATTATTTTAGGATAGTTGAAATATATCTGAATATGTAATAAAGGTTATTTTGGTATTAATTAGAAATAATTGTTTTTTCTAATAGAATCAAGGGTATTTTTTCCTAGGAAAATCTTTTGATTATTATTATATGGATAAAATATTAAAGTTTAATGGTAAATATGATATTCTTCTAGGCAAATATCATACATTAAATAGAGCTGGGAAGTATTTAAGAGAAAAAAAGCTGGGTCTGAGAAATTTAAATAGAACTCGATAAGGTTTAAGAGGATAACAAGCTCTTATGATATGGGGAAAATATTTCTAGATATAAACATAAAGGCTTTAGGGAGAAAATTGCGACAATTGAGTTGAACTCGCTATGATCACAATCACAGAAGTGAAGAATAAAATAACCCAGAAGAGAAGTTTATAAAAGTCTTAATTATAATCAATAACATAATCAGCATATTATAAAACTAATAACCTTTAAAAATTAACACAATATTTACCACAAAAATATCATAAATCTTATAATAAAATTTTATCATGCCTTTACAATTTTCTCCATTACTTCCTCAATAGTTATTGTAAAAATGGGCTGTGCTGCCACGAAAGACGAAATCAACAAAGAAGAGCACTGCATAATCCTAGGTGAAGAGTCTCTTTCATATACAACCAAAAACTGCAAAGATGTAGACAATATTCACCGTAAGTACTCTTTCAGTGGCAATGTCAACAACTTACAATTCTCTGAAATCTCAAAACGGCTCTATTTAGCTATATATGTATCCCCATCTGAAAAAATCCGAAACTTTTACAACTTCTTCAAAACTGACGAAGAAAACTACTCTTTATTTTCCCTTCTTGTCTTAGGGTTATTAGTTAGTAGTGGTAATCCTATTGACAAAGCGAGAATATTATTTGAAATCGAAGATAAGCTTAGTGGGAAAATTCTATCAAGAGAAAGTGTGCAGAATCTAGCTAAAGAGATGATAACAATTAGCGTGGATTATTTACCAAGTTTGTTTTTGACTAATGAGGAATATAAGGTTAATGAAGATAGTGTTAAAGAATATTTGAGTAAGATAAAACAGAATAAAGATAAAGCTCTTGGGTTAATGACGAAAGAGTTTATGGGAGGGGAAGCGAAAGAGATTAAGTTGGTGGATTTTTTGAATAATTTTAGAGTGGATGAGACTGCTAAGCTACTTAGGCCACATTTTATTAGAAAGTTTGTCTTGCAGAATATGAAGACTATGGAGGAGTTGACAGGAAGTAATTAAGTGAATAGTTTATGAGTAGGATTTGGATTATGGAAAGTATTAAATGATGTTTTGATAGGTTTATGTTGTAGAAAGTGAGAATTTTAAGGTTGATAAGAAAGGAGGATTAGTTAAAGGGAGGATGAAAGAAAAATTAGATGGGTGGATGAGGATGATGAAGATTATGTGATAAGTGAATTTTTTAATGAGAGGATAAGGTTTATGTTATGAGTTTAGGATGATTTTTTGATATGGTTAGGATTTTACTTTTGTCAATTTATAAACTGGGATTTTAGTTTGGAGATAGGCTAGGATGTTGTGATTTTTATGGGTGGATAATTTTGATATTATGATGGGTGGTTTAAAGCTAGGAAAAAATTAGGAAATATAAAACTTTTAAGATCATCGAAAACATATTCTAGGCTTTAGGGCGATTTTCACAGGCATAATTGGAAATTTTCCCGACCGTCTGAATGGTGAAATTAACCTTTAGGTGTTTGCCAACTACAAAAAAAGTTTATCTCAGCCAATAAACAAAATTTATAAATCTTTAAAAGACATCCTCTGCCTAGACTATCATCGAAAAATTATTAAAATTCAAAGGTGCGTGTATCATATACTCAGATTCTATGACTCAGGCTGATATTCACGGAGAAACCTCTCTACAGCAACAATCATCACTAAAATTTCTTTTCACACATATTTATTATAATCAGTTTCCATATTCTTTTTTCTTTACCTAAAAACTTTAACCTAAATTCTAATAGAAAATGAAACAAAGCGGTTTTTAACTTTTTTAAAGCCTTTAAAAGACTAATTTTATAAACAAAAATCTCATCATTATAAATAAGATATAAACATACTCTAATAATAAAAATCCAATAGCCCAAGGACATTTTAAAATAACCCTAATTCCCTTCAGAAGGTAGAATATTTTCAGTACCTCCTGTAGAACATATAGGAATATTAGAGTTTCCCCCAAATCTAGGAGAGTTGATAACATAATCAATTGACCTTTGTCTAGTTTCTTTTAATCTAAATGGTGAAGGAAAGTTTTGTTCTGTAAGTTGACTTTCTTGCATCTTAGAAACCTTGATAACTGTTTCTGAAGGTTCTTTTGGATCTTCATCTATTATACAACACTTACAAAGCGATACTAAAATCATCCTCATAATTTTAATAATTATTAAATTACATATCTTTAAACCATTGATGTAATTTTACCATACTAATATCACATCTTTTTTCTGGGTCTTTATTTGTCATAGACTTTATTAAATCTTTAGCATTTTCACTAATTTGTTCAGGAAACACAATATCTTCATCATTTATCTCTTCACACAATTTTGAAATATTTCGACTTTTATATGGAGTTTTTCCTGTTAAAATATAAAACAAAGTTATTCCACTTGCCCAAATATCAGCAGGTTTTCCTCTAAAACCTCCAGTTTTATGTGCTTCAGGGGGCATAAATAAATACGTTCCGGCTGAGTTTGTAAGTTCATCTCTCATGTTGTCTATAAATTGTGCAGCACCAAAATCACATATTTTAAGTATATTATCTTTACAAACAAGCATATTTTGTGGTTTTATATCTCTATGGACTACAAAAGATTCATTGTGTAGATACTCTAAAGCATTAACAAAATCTTTAAAGTATTTTTTAGCATCTTTTTCTATTATTGGACACATATCAAAAATTGAACCTTTTTCTGCATATTCTAAGACAAGGTATATTTTTTTACTATCAGGTTTATCAATAACTTCTATAAGTTTAATAATATTTGGATGATCTAAAGTCCCCATTATAAGAATTTCACTTTCTACTAAATCCCAAGCTGTTCTTTTTTTCCCAATCCACCTACTTCTAAGTATTCTTTTATTGTAAATCTTAACAGCAACTAAATCCCCATTTTCATCAACAGCTTTATATACTTTACCAAAAGCTCCAGTTCCTAGAAGTCCTTCAAATGTGTATTGATTTAATATTTTTTTACCTTCTAAAGATCGTTCTTTTTTCATAGAATTCGTTCTGATTACTTCATGCATTGATTTTGATGATAAAAAAGGTAGGGCTAATGTTTTTTCGACTTCTGTTTGGGAATGTCCATGATGAGGCTTTTGATTTGGTATTGAATCAAATTCACTTCCACTTGATATACGGTCACTTTCAGAGTCGTTAGAATCGTTAGGATTTGGACCTGGGATTTGAAGGTTCATTAATGAAAAACGTTTAGCTTTATGAATTGGTTCTTCATCAATTGTTGATTCAGGTTTTAAAGTTTGTGAGGAGTTTAGCTTTATTTTGGCCATTTCGAACAGATTTTGTTGTTTTCTGTTTGAAATTGGGGAACTAGAATTGCTGCTTTTCATGCTTTTAGGAGATGGGATGTCGCGTTCAACTGAATTTCTTGGTGGACTTGCTGGGATGATTTTTATGTTCGTTGGGATTTTCTTAAAAGTTACTTGTGCCGAATATGATATAGATGAAGAGACAGGTGCTTTTTCTATATTCTCATCATTGGATTTGTGTATTATTTTACGGTTTTTCATACAGCAGGTTCCCATGTATTATCAATTTTTATTATAAAATAATTATTCCTATAAATTATACTAAACCCAACAGAAATCCTAAAATCTAATACAAAAGCTGAATTCAAATATATTAATTACTTCAAGAAAAAGTGAAATTCTCATTAAAATTGTGCTCTTTTCCAACTCCTTCATCGTAATCTTCCTTATCATCATAATAATATCTAACAACATTCTCAATCATTTCCTCTATACCCTGATTCTCATAATTTTTCATCCTTTCCAGCTTACTAACACATCCACTTTTCATAATTAAATCCTTAAAAAACTCAATCTCTTCTCTAGCATTATATAAAATATTCTCTAAACTTCCAATAATCATTTTCAATATTTCTATACTTTTTTCATTTTCTAAAGCCCTTGATATATAAAAAATAGCTTCTTGATGAAAATTACTTTCATTTGGACTAAGGGCTATTATTACAATATTAGCACAATTCCAAGCTTCAAGACGTATATTAACAGAAGAATGTAAAGTTGATTCAAGGATTTGATATTTTATATCAGAACTACTAAGAATTTGTAACATTTGGCTTTTTTCACTTGCTAAGAGGTTGTAAATTATTAATAAACATTCGTTTTTTATTTTTTTATTGAAAGATGTGATGTGTTTTATCAGGAAATCAAGGATTTGATTGTCGAGTAAGGTTTGAGTGTGGTTTTCATTACCATATGCGATATTACCAAAGACTTTTAAAGAAGCATAAGTGAGTTTGTCATAGTTTTTAGATGATAAATTTATGAGAGTGTTTATTATATGAGGGGTTTGGAGGACTAGGTCAATGTTGTTTCTGGTTAGGGAAATTAAGGCATTTATAGCAGGAAGGTTTATGTCTTTGTTTAAAATAAAGTTTAGGCCGGAGAGAGAGAGTTTTAAGATTTTGTAGTTTTCTTCAGGGGTTTGACTGTATTTGGCTAACTGTGCAATTATCCAGTATGCTTTGTCTGTATCAGGGAATAGATTTTTTTCAATACAGCTCTCAATAACTTCAAAATCAGGACTTTCCATAATTTTCCTACACCCAAAAAAACTATTAACAATCATATTTGAAATACACCACAAAGCATCTTCACTAACACCTTTAATATTTTTCCTAACAAGCAATATACATATATCAAGAATCCCATTTTTTATCATATCTTCGCATATCGACACATCTCCAGTCGATAAATTAATTAAAAGCCAAATACACTTTTGTAATACATCTAAATCATGTGTATTAATAATATCAAGTACTAAAGGTAAGATTTTATTATCAATAATCAAATGAATATTTTTTGTGTCAATTGAGATTATACTAAGCTTCTGAAGGCAGAATATGATAATTTTAAGATTTGATCTATTTTGAGACAAAATTGATATAAGAAAAGGTATAGAATCTTTAACTGGACCTGAAAAAATGTTTTGATATTGTGAAAGATCATCAGGCATTGGGTGCTCTTTTAGCATTTGCGCGCGTTTATGCTCAATGTGTTTTTTTCGATTCTCACGACGAAGTTGGACTGAAAAAGATTCCCTTGAAGCTTTGTGGCTTTCTGCATTGAAGCAGGATTGGAAGTCTTTGTTTCGTTGGGCAAGTCTTTCTTCTGTATAAAAAGGGATACTCATCAAATCTAAATATTAAAAAATATATAATAAAACCTTGATTCAATCAAAAAAAGCCAAAAAAGTTGTTGATAAACGTGAGTTTTTTTAAGTTAAAAAATAAGAAAACTATGTTTTTTCAGTGAAATTATAGTCTTTTATTATAGAAAACTATAGTAAAATATTTGATGATAACAAATTTTGATATATAAATAGAAAATAATTTACCTACCATAAGACATCTTGAGATAATTATAATAATCACATAGTATTAGTTCTTTGTCCTCTAACCCATGCATGCTGTAATCCTGCTTCAGCGTCAATTCTACTTTCAGGTATCCATCTAATACACCTATCAATTAAATCTTTGATTTTCTCATCAAATTTCTCTAACAGCAAAGATATCGGGCGGATCCCAGGCTGAGCCGCTCTTCTAAGTTTTCCATTCACATCAACATAATATTGTTTTCTATTTCCTTTCATTATAAAATCCATAGGAGGCATACCCATAACTTCAACATACATCTTAAAAATCTCATACTCATTATCCGCTGGAAATAATGGACTTCCTGTTAATAACTCATACAATATGCAACCAACAGACCAAATATCTATTGCTTTATCATACCCAGCTTCAATAACAATCTCTGGTGCTCGATAATATCTGCTTTGAATATACTCATAAACTTTATTCCCTTCTTGGCATGCTGACCCAAAATCAATAACTTTTATACTGCTTTTGTTTTCGAATTTTAATAAAACATTATCAGGTTTTAAATCACAATGTATAATCCCAACATTATGTACTGTTTTTAAAGCCATGAACATTTGCACTGATATTCTTCTGATTAATGGTATACTTATTCCTTGATATTTGTTTTTATGAAGGAATTGAAAAAGATTTAATGAAAGAAGTTCAAAGACTAAGCATAAATGTCCTCTGAATTCAAAGCTTCTGAGTTTTTTTACGATACAGTTTAGGTCGTTTGGATCTGCTTTAGCAAGTTCATGAAGGATTTTATTTTCTAGGTCCCCAGCATTACGATATAAAGTTTGGTTTCTGATTATTTTTATTGCTACGTTTATATGACGTTTATAGTCAAAACAATGAAAAACTTGACCGAAAGTTCCTGAGCCAAGAAAATCTTTTACTTCATAGCGGTAGCCTAAATGGTCGCCTATAACAATTTTGTAATAACCTTCTTCATCATCAATGGACCCTCGGTTTTTCACACAATCTTTTCCGACAAAATAAATTTCTTCATAGTAACTAATTTCATTGTGTTCATATTCTGTGAGAAATTCAAAATGATTAAGAAGAGCACGAGTTGGCGTTATAAATTGGATTTTTGGAGGAGGGTTATTAACTTTTGCAACTTTTGGGAATAGATGTGGCTCTTTAATAAAACATCGTGGGGTTCTTAGATATGTGCTTGATGATGATATTGTGTTTTGGATAAATTTGTGTTTTGGTGAGGATTGAGTATGAGTAGTTAGACTAACAGTTGAAGCTGTACTAGTTTTACTTGATTTTGATCCTGTGTCTGTTGTTGGCATTGGAGATATAGAAAAATCAGATGATAGCAGTGATTGATCGAGAGTGTCTTGGAGTAATTTTTCAGATTGCATTTTTAGTTTATATAAATAGTATCATATTTTAAATAGGATAAAAAGTTGGTTAGAAAAATACATAATTTCTTCAGGAGTATATAATTGATGAAATTGTGAAAATAGCAAAATCTAGAACGTATTTAGGTTGGTTTTTAAAACTAAGCTTTTATTTTTAATATAAATATACTTAAGAATATTATTAAATCGCATATATCAAGTTATAAAAAATATATTTCGATTATTTTCCTAATATACAAACAGATACTTATATAAAACATCAAGATCGGCTTACCGGGAAAATAACCTTTTTACCAAAAATTAAGTTTAATATGAATAAAACCCAGAAAAAATGTTTTAAATAATAAAACTATACAAATAAACAGACGATCATAAAAAAGATTGAAAAAAAATCCAAACATTTTTTAGGGTAAATTAATTATGATAAATAAGATAAACTTTGAGAAAAAATGACATTAAAACATTTTATAAGAACTCTTTTGAAAATAAATCAATACAATCGCTGATAACCATAGAACAAAAGAAGCTAATTAGCATAAGCAATAGGGATAATAAAGATAAAGAATTTATAAAGAATATAAATGCTAGAAAAATATAAAGAATCATCAGTATCAATACTAGAAAAAGCTAAAACAGCTAACTTGAAGGACTGTGTGTTGAATTTAGAGCTATCAATTCATCTAGATAAAGAAGATTTAACCTCAACTTTATACTGTAATTGTACTAAGAACTCATATGAAAAATTTCTTCACATCCTTCCTCCCTCATCTTTGACTGAAATTATTCCAGATTTCACATTATTACCAGGTATAGAGTGCCCAGAATTAGACCTTCACCCAATAGGATCTCAAGAAAATGTTACGCTTACTTGGACAAAACCTTTTTACTGCATAGTAATTTGGGCCTCTAGATCTCAATCGTATAACAAACTGATGCTAAATATAGATGAAATATTGCAAAGCCATAAGAATATTGAAGTTGTGTCGATTTGTATTGATGAAAATGCTGAGTCTGTAATACCAAATATTCAAAATTTTCACTCTTCTGGGCTTTCTGAAATTTCGCGACAAGGTATTGAAGTTAGCGAAATTCCTTGCTTTTTACTTGTTAGCAACAGAATTATTCATGCAGTTTTGGACCTGTCGCATAATTTACCGAAAGAAATATGGGCGATGATTGATGGGAGGCCTGGGAAAATACTTCCTAATTTAGGTAGTACAATAAAAACTCTAACCCTTGAAGACACAAAACTAGAACTAGACGGTTCCTTATGGTATTTACTAATCTTTCCAGGCAGTGAAAACGAGTACTTTTTACGACACCTCACACAAATATTGGACGAAAGTCCTGAAATTGCCGAAAAAATAAAAGTAATAACTATAGAAAAAACCGATCTAACCTCAGTCGAACTAAAATCCCATCCAGGTGAGTTTTTTATCATCCACAATACCGTAGTAGTCCTAAGATGTGATATGACATATACCGACATTTATCACATATTAAAAGATCTTCTTTTCCCAAAAATTTTTTCAAGAGATGAATTCTTAGAAAAAAAGAGTAGGTTTGAATACAGCACTTCTCAATGGCAAGAAAAACATCCATCATGCCCAATGCCAAGCGTCCATTTCATTTTTTCAAAAAAAATATTCTTAAATTCAGAAACTCATGAAGAAAAACATGTAAGACTTGAAGGTAAATACCTAACAATACAAAAAGAAACAATTGAAGAATTTTATGATATTTTATTATTATTCTTCCCTATTGCTTTAAACAATATCATATATGAAGCTCCATCACATACAATTTCTCCTGGTGAACAATGTTCGGTATGTGATGAATTATTAGAACAACAAACTCATTATTTATGTGTTTATTGTAAACCCGCTTTGTATTTTTGTGAAAATTGCAATCATCCACATCCAGTATTTAGATTTACTCAAGATGTTGCAGGTCTGGATCACCTGACCTGGGGAGCTTTTAATTTTAGTATTGATAGAATTGATGAAGGTGAAAGGTTTGATATTATATGCAATTTGTGTAAGGAAAAAATACCAGGGGTTAGATGGAAGTGTGCAGTTTGTAGCGATTTTGATGTTTGTGGAATGTGCCTTTATGAAGTTAGGTCACATCCTAAGGATCATATTTTGATAAGGATTCTTCCTCAGTAATTAGTTAGGTTAAATATTGCAAAATTTTAGAAATAGTTTTTTGTGTAGGGTTTATGTTATTCATGATATGAAGGAGGGATTTTGTATAGAAGGATATAATTTTTTGTTAGAGGATTTTAAGTATTAATTTAAAATAAATACTAATTTTGTATAGGTGCTTTCGTAGTTTATTTTTTTACCCATGAGATTTTTGATACTCTATTACTTTGTTTATAGTTTATCTTAACTTCAGATAATTTATACTTTAATTTTCAATAAACTAAATAAAAAAAACCCATAAAAAAAAATCATTATAACTATATGTTTTGCTTATAAAATATGCTTAACTCATTATCAATCTATCTATCATATCTATATACTTAATTCTTTAAAAATAAATTTATAGACAAATGGAAGCAAATACAGAAATCTCATCTTGGGTAAATTTCGTAATATCCCCTTCAAGCAAGTACTTCATGTCAGGGGGTAAATTTCAAGGACTTCTATCAATAAATGTTTTAAAAGAGTTAACTCCTTCAACTCTTAAAGTCTCATTTACAGGAGTTGAAAAAGTTCACATAAAGAAAAAAACAATTCAAACTCAACAAGGCCAAAACAATTCCCAAACCTCTAAAATAGTGATTACTGAATGTACTCAAAACCTTTTCTCTGAGCTTTTCTGTGAGAAAACTTTCCCTTTCGGCATAGTAGAAGACACATATTCCATACCTTTAGAATATCAACTTCCTGATATAAAATCAGCATCATTAGCTTATAAGTCTCAGAATTCTGAAGCTTTTATTACTTATACAATTGATGTATCACTCGAATGCCAAGATGGGAAGATTTTAAATCATTCTCAAGAAGTGTTACTTTTTCCTAAAATCACTAATAAAATTTCTATAAGTAAAGAATCAAGACTAAAAATCTGTTGTGCAAATAAAGGTGTTGTTAGATTTACAGTTTTAAATAGTGAAATAAACATCATTCCTGATAAAACCACAACAATTTATCTTGAAATTGATAACAGTAATTCAAAGATATCTTTTAATGCTTTAGAAGCTAAACTTTATTATATGTTGACACTTAAAACTGATTCGAAGGTTATTGAAGTGATTGTGAATAATATTTTATCAACTAAAAAAGTTGTTAATGTTCCATGTGGGGATAATCTTTTAAGCAATTCGAAGATAGAAATTGATTTGCAAATCCCTGCGATGAATGATAGGGATATAATTTTTACAACATGTGGAGAGTTTATAAAATGTGATTATTTTGTTGAGATTGAAGCTGTTACAGATAGTAGGTTTATATGTCTTGGGGATTTTCCAGATGTGAAGATCCCTGTGATTTTTACTTTGGTTCCTTTGATTGAAATAGAGAATAATTATTAATAGGTTTTATAGTTTATAAAAAAAAATAGAGAATTTTTTTGAAAATGAATTGTTTGGAAGATGCTTATTAAATATTCAAGTTTTGAAGTAAAATTTGTTGGATAAGATGATATTATTATAGTATATCAATAAAATTATTATGGGTATAAATATTAGCGAAAGGTTTTAAATCATAATTATAGAGTTTTTTTAGCTAATTCAATTAATCATTATTAGCTCCATCATTCATTTTTGTATGCTTATTTATCGAATCTTGAGGACTCTTTCTTGACTTTATAATAAAGTCTTTGATAATAAGAGGCTTGATAAATACTGCATTTTGGGGGGCGATAACAAAAAAAAGCCTATTATTAAGGAAACGAGAAGATATTTCTTTTATAATAACTTTTTTGAAAAAAAAATCAGATTTACCTTCAGCTTGGGTGTTTCCAAGAAGAATCTGGTCTCCAGAAGTGTTTACTTTTAAAGGGTTAATTGGTTTTTGACAAGTAAACAGCATTATTTTAAGACAGATGTTTTCTTGTAAGACTATTTTATTATTCTCTTGATCTGTTATGACAACACTTAAACTAAAGCATCTATCTTTATAAGCTGGATTTGGTGGAATATCAATAAATTGAATTTGAAGGCTTTGAGGTGTTGGGTTAAATTGTAAAAAAAATAAAATATCAGCACAAGAGCATGTTTCTCCAGAATTCACAATTTGAGAGTCGTTTTGATCAGAATGATTCTTTTTATTATTTGTAATATTTTCTAATACTTTGCTTGCTAATTCTGCTGTTTTTTTGAGCTCCTCTACTTGTTGAGTCATAATTCTTATTAGCCCACAAAACATAAAAGGGTTATTAATTTCATCATTCATCATAGGAGTCAACTGAAGATAAGGTTGAATCTGTAATCTTACTATGCATGGGCACGGCCCTTCTTTTATGGGACAATAAACATTCATCTTACACATTCTATTATTAGTGGTGTGAGTTAATTACTGTCTAAATTACTACAGTTTAATATATAGGACACAAATACAAAATTACAATATTTGGACTGGTTTAAAAGGATTGGTTTGACGATTTTCATTTCTGTTTGTAAAATATTAGGGAATATACAATCAAAATTGTAAGTGTTCTAGAATATTTTAAGACTTTGAGTGATTTTTAAAACTGTTATAAAAAACATAAAGAAAATGGAATTTTAGCAAATGATGCAAGAGATTTTATTAGATAAATCATATATCGTATTTTTTATATGTAAAGTATATTTTATTAGTTTTTGGGAAATTTTATATGATGATGACTTAATACATTTGAAGCTGGAGTTTTATTAGAAATACTGGATTGAGTAAACAAGAGTTTTTATAAAGCACTTCGTTATTAGGTCTTACTTTTGGCCTGATATCAATAGAAGTTATTATCAAAATAGAAAAAACAAGAGTTTTTATAAAGCACTTCGTTATTAGGTCTTACTTTTGGCCTGATATCAATAGAAGTTATTATCAAAATAGCAATCTCCAAAAGAAAGGCCTCCAGCATAAACAGAAAAGCAATTTACTTAGCTTAATTTTTTATACAAGAATATACATATACATTTTATCAGCTTTTTTTTTTAGTTTATAAATTATATTATAATTATACTCGTTCTGATGTAATTAAATTCATAAATACCAGAAAATAATTCAAATAAAATTTTTATATGGGTTTATTAAACTTGAACTACTACATTTCCTTGTTAGAAAAAACAATTGCTTAATCTCAGTATGCAAATTTTTTTTTTAAAAAGACTTAAGAGCTAAGTGTTTTATATTTTTTCCTCCTTCAAGGATATGAAAACCTACCAAGATACCTTGACGATATTTTATTAATATTTGAACTTTAAAAACCTAGATAAAATTTGATGTAAATTCTGAATTTTTGGAGTATTAAAAGGATGAAGATTTTGTTGATGAGAATACTGATTTTAATAAGGTTAAGGAGATAAAACAGAATGTATTTTGTATTCCAGAAAGGACTGAAATAGGAATGATGCTTTTGAGATGGATGATGAAGATAATGATAAAGTTACTGGGCCACTTATAAGTGATAAAAGGATTTTATGGTTTTTTATATGTATATAGGAATGGAAATTTTATGAAAGAAGAAAGGGAATAGAACTTTAAATTATAAAGATTATAATAAACATCGTATTGATTTTATTGAAGAAGAACCGAAATATTTTCTGAATAAAGATCTATACTTGAAAATATTGATAGTCCAAGAAGAAGTATTGTGAGTAATTCTATAAAATAAAAAAAAATATAAGAGCTAGAGTTATACAATATGCTTATAGAAAGCATCTGAATAATAAATTTAATGGTCTTGATCCAAGTACTACAATAAAATCTATTGTTAAAATAAAAAGGCATTATAAGGTTTATAGGAAAATAAAATTGGATAAATAAAACTTAGCATCAATTTCAATACAAAAACATTTAAAATACATTCGGTCAAGATGATTTACAATGATATAATAGATTTTTTTATACTTATACAAAGGTGGTATAAGTCTTATAAGCATTAGAAAATAAACTGTATTTATTTAAAAATTGATATACATATATCCAATATTCTTTTATTTTTAAAGTAAATCATAACTTCNTTTAGGCTATTTTTTAAGTATAAAATAAACTGTATTTATTTAAAAATTGATATACATATATCCAATATTCTTTTATTTTTAAAGTAAATCATAACTTCCATCCTTTCACCCTTAANAAGTAAATCATAACTTCCATCCTTTCACCCTTAAACTTCTTCCTACCACTTACATAAAAAAAATCAAAATCAAACAACTAACTACGCTTTAGACTTATTGTTTATTAACGAATGCAAAGATAAAACACTTCTTGTTATACTAGCAAGATACAATGCTAAATAAGTATTATTCTGGTTTACAGCAAATTCCTGTGACAAACTATTTGTATCAGGTAAATGATTAAACGCTTCTTGTAATTTGAAAAAGATCTCATGGTTCACTTTTTCCCCATTCAAAACTGATTCAATATACTCTTGTATAGTTTGTATTCTTGTCAACATAGCTTTTAACGCGGCAATTTTATGTTGAGTTTCTGTTGCCAATGAAGTTGCAGCAACATCTCTAACATCTCTTAATAAATGTTCAACACCAACTTCTTCAGGTTCAGAACATCCTAATATTGTTGGAAGGTGTAAGAAATTTTTCACAATACTTCCTTCTTCATTTACTTCTTCTTTAGAAACATAAGCTTGAGCTGGAAGTTCTAAAGTTTCTGATGCTTGGATGTCTATTACTACAAAGATTGGGTTGGTTTCATATTTTTTAAAGCTTTCGTTTATTTGGATGTCTGGAACTTTAACACCAGGACCACTGCTGTACCAGCCAACAATTTTTTCTCTGGCATTTATACGTTTAAACATACCAAACATAGTTTCGAGGTAGTTGTGGTCTAAAAACCATACTTTTGGATCTTGAGGATCTTCTTCAAATGGGACTGCGAATGAATTGTTTATATCCAAGCGGCCTTTATAAGTTTCTCCGAGCAAAACCCCAACAACTCTCTTCTTTGTTTCTTTGGCTACACGGTGATAGTGATCAACTACAGAAAGAAGAACTAGGGGATGAACGATGACCTCTTCGATTTTTTGCATTTTTTATAATGGGTATTTTTTTCTAAGCCCCAATCAGAAACTTTGTTTACCAAAAGCACAGACAACAAATTCTGTTATTCATATCATTCATATTTGAATTCAAATAAAAATGACTTTACTAGAAGCTAGACTAGTAAGAATAGATATCCCAGAATATACCAATATAACATGTTCTCTATACAGCAACACAAGTAAAATCGGTATTCTCTCATCATCAGATTATAACAACTCAGATAACTGTTTATTAATCCCAATGATAGGCAATCTTAAAGTCCTAGTTTTTTCTAATACCTTTCCTATAGGGTCTGTAACTTTTCCTTTTACCCTTTTAAATGAAAGTGCTTGTCTTTGGCTACCAATAATCCCAACAGGTTCTCCAGATTATATAGATACCTTACCTGAAGAACTGAATTCTCCAAAAATCCTCATGTATTTCGAGAAAAAACAAACTGAAGAGTCAATTGAAAAAAGTGATGAATTAACAGAAACTAAAGAAAAACTGCAAACTTTAACCCAATTTTATCAGAACTTTTTACAAACAACAAAATCCCGAGAATTAGATTTGATAAAATCATTAGAAGATAAAGAGATGGAAATCCAAGACTATATACAACAGCTAAGCAAAGCGCAAAATCGTATTTTCAACCTTTTAGCAGAAAAAAAACACTTGGCTGAGTCTCTTTCAAGTATCGAAGTTGAAATGTCATATGAAAACACTGGAGAACTTAAAGAGGAACTTGAAATAACTCGTCAAGAGCTTATAAAATCAGAATCTCTCAATGAACAATTATTAAAAAGACTAGAAGAACTGTCTGGAGAATGGAATTATCTTGAAGAAGAATCAAAGCATTATAAAGAATCTGAACTTTTAAGCCAGATTACCCAACTGAAACATGAAATCGACTTTAAAAACCGAGAAATTTCTTTAATGAAATCATTAAACACCCCAATTCTCAATGAAATTTCTAACAAAAAAACTTTATATGATAAACAAATAGAACTTTCAGACTCAATAAAATATTCAAAACCTCAGAAATTATCAAGTTCAGCAAGTACTGATATTATACAAAACAATTCTTTTATAGCTGAGAGTTTTAATGCATCAATGATATTTGAAGATGAGAATATTGTTCATAATAATATTTATTCACATCCTTGCTCTAGAGGATTATCTCCTGGGGTTAAGGATATTAAAAAAAACCCTGAACCTGATAAGAATATTAGAGGGTCATTTAGATGTCCAACAATATCAAGTCAGAATAAATCTCGTTATGTGCCTATTGTAACTTCAAGAAGAATGAATCAGTCTGTTGAAAGAAGAACAGCAAAATAATATGTATATAAAAGAAGAATTTTTTTTAATTGTAGATAAGATATTAGAGTATATGAAATTTAGTGGGTTATGTGGGAAATTTAGGAAGGTTATTATACAAGACTTACTAAAAAATGGTTTACAAGCATTAGTTTTTTTTTGCTTCCTAACACAAAAAACCAAATTTCCAACAATTCCTACCACATTTCCATATACCAACCACCAAACTTAGTATATTTCCATAATAAATCCACTAATCATAAACTTAAAACAAAAATCCCTTTTTACAAATCAAATACTCAAAATAATAAAATTTATTAACAACAGTCTCATCACCATAGAAAAAAACCTTACAAACCAAACTAAACTATTTTATCATACAATTAAAAAAACCAATATCTTTAAAACAATCTAAATACCCTATTCATTATAATGACTTGCCTACGTCAAAATAAATGAAAGACGTGGCTGTCCAGACTCAGTCTGAAAGTACTGTAGGCCCTCGTGTGCTGGCTAAGACCCCTTTGCCCGAATACGAGTTTCCACAAATTCTATACAAAGCACACACTGTCCTCTGGCTTCAGGCAGCAATTCTGGTCATCACATTTGTAAGTCTTACAAGAGACGATTCAAATCCTTTCATTAACACCAAAGCTGGTATGACAGCATCATTTATTCTTTTTACCTTTATATCAGCTGTTCACCTTCCTAATTCCCCTTATCTTTCTCGTCCACACCCTGTATTTTGGAGGATACTTCAAGGGATATCATTTTGTTATTTAGCCTTTCTTACTTATATTTTGTATCAAAATTTAGAGGACTCTAGAAAGTTCTTCTCTTTATTTGATTCAAACCTAGGAAAACCTTTACCAGAAAAAAGTTATGCAGCAAATTGTGAAGTTTTCACACCAAACCATCCAGAATCATATTTCGCTAATATTAAAGACTGTATTTTTGATGTTTATATTCCTTGTCATGCTTTAGGTTGGTGGTTCAAGATGATTATTGTTAGAGATGTTAAACTATGTGCATTTTTAAGTGTGTTATTTGAGTTTATGGAAATCACTTTAAGACATCAATTACCGAATTTCTATGAATGTTGGTGGGATAGTCTTATACTTGATGTGATTATTTGCAATGGAGGGGGGATTTTTCTTGGTTGGCTTACCTGCCGAGCTTTTGAAATGAAAGAGTATTACTGGGGAATGGGAGGTGATCCAAGGACTGAAAACGAAAGATTTAGTGCTTTATCACGTTCAGCAATACAGTTAACCCCATATTCATGGTCAGTATACAAATGGGAAATGTTTTCATCAAGTAAAAACTTTGTCACAACTCTTTGGTATATTGTTTTTGTGAATTTAGTTGACCTTAGTAATTTTTACCTCAAATTCATACTTTGGATCCCATCAAATCATTCATTACTTTTGTATAGAGTTTTATTTTGGGCAACACTTGCTATAGCTTCAACTAGAGAATATTATGAATATGTATCTTCAGGGTTTAAGTTAAGACTTGGAACACATTGTTGGATAGCACATCTTATTATTGCTGTTGAATGGCTTATTGTGTTTAAAAACTCAGGAGGGATATTTAATAATGTCATGCCAATGTGGCTTCAGTATGCATGGAGTCTTATTGCTGGATTTCTTATAGCTGCTGCTTTGTGCTTGTTCTATAAAGATTTAAGCAAAAAGAGTAAATAATAGATAAGGAGATTATTGTTTTTAGATTAAAGATTTAATGGGATTAGTTTTTTTAAGATTTGTTTGATTGGGTTGAAAAAAGTTTTAGTGTTTTTTTTATTTTTCAGGATATTTTAAGCGGAATAAATTTTTTTTACTAGCCGCAGAATGAATTAAATAAAAAATAAATTTCAAGATTTAGTTGGAAAGAGGAAAGTGTATTGAGAATAATAAAATTAATATAAACTTTTTTGGTTAAACTTGGAATTAAATAACAATTGTATTTATAGTTTAAGTTAATTTTTATAATAATGGAAGCACAGATTAAGGTCATCGAAAACAGATGATTGATTATGATTAAACTTTTTTAGCACTAAATTAATCAAGTTTGATTTCAAAGATTCAAAAGTTTCCAATCTATGCTTTTGTTTTGAAAAAGCTGTAATTAACCATGACACACAAACTTGTCTAAAATAAGGCTATGCCAGAAATAGGACTGGGGGTAAATGACATGAAATTTACCACTCGAAGATTTTTTACCCGTCTCCCTTAGTAGTAGATTTAGTTTGAAAAATACTTGATTTTTTAATCAAAAGTTATCCTGGTGGCATTTGATTTTTTTTTTAACTAATCAAAGCCAAAAAAACACTTTCTTTCTTTGGATATGTCGTTAATATAATAAATTTATCTCTTATGTTCTATCAAAGTGCATGTCTTCTAAGACAATATCTAAATTTCGCAAAAATTAGGAAGTCACATCACACAGGATAATTCTGAGTTTAAATCAAAAGCTCCAAATCTTACATGTTTTCAAGCAACATACTTCTAGTTATAACTAAAATTACATCAGAGGATAACTAAAGCGAAAAATATCATAATGACTCAAAAGCCTATAGAATTGAATATAGTGAGAGATTATATAAAAGTTCTATTTAGTAATAGCTTATATTAAATTGTTCAGAAAATACATCAGATTGTAAATTTGTCTTCAAGTTTCAGAAGAACGAAAGATTTACTCATCAAAAAAATATTACAAGCTACCATTTATATCAAAGGTATATAATCATTTTGATAGATATGGGTAAAAAAGACATATAAATGATAAAATTTTTGATAAGAAAACAATCTAAATGGGATTCTAAAAAAACCCTTCAATAAGTAGTTATAAAATCGAAGAAAAAAAATTAGCTAATTTTTTTTTATAGACAATTTTCTATATAAATTGAATAAATCACTAATTTTTATTGAAATCTGATGAGTTTTTAATAAAATGCTGTATGTATTATTATTTGTTTCTCTTGCTTTGGGAAAGATTTCTATAGACATTTCCAAAGTTAAAAGACCAGAAAATCTACAAGGATCAAGTTCATCACTTTACAACTACAAAGAGGTGATATTTTTGTAGGTTTATTATACTGGGAATTTAACTATTGGAACACCACCACAAAATTTCTCATTAATAATAGATACTGGAAGCTCAGTAATTATCACATAGTATCTATGGATTGAAAGTAGTTCATGTGTGCTTTGTGTATCATTCCCACATAAGTTTAATAGTCAAGTATCATCGACTTTTGAGAATAAAAACATAAAAAAAACTTTTCAGGTATATCTTATTTAGTATGGAGGAGGAGAAGTAGTTGTGGGAAATCTTAGTAAAGATATCGTTAGTATAGGAGATGGTAATACAAAGATATCTTGCAAATCATATTTTGTCTTAGCTTACCAAGTAAGTGAATTCAATGTTCAAATTTACGATGGAATCCTAGGTCTTGGATTTAAAGGTTTAAGTGATGATTATCCAACTTTAATGGATTCTTTGAAAAGCAGTGGAATTATTGACCAACGTATTTTTGCTATGTATTTGAATCGAGTTGGAGTTATATTTGGTCCTGAAGGATATGGGACAAAACCATCAAATTTAGAAATAGGTGGATATAGTCTTGCTGAATATAGTTATAATAATACCTTTGCTGTTACTGTTGATATAGATACTTCACCAGGATATTGGCAAGCAGAAATATATAAAATCAAATTAGGTTCTTTTAAAACTAGTTTACCATTAGTGATATTTGATTCAGGAACAACTTTAATTGGCATTCCACTTGATAAATTTGTAGAAATATCAGAATTTCTTAGTACTTATGGATGCACATTAAATATTTATAATGAAATAGGATGCTCATGCTTTGTTGCTTCAACGTTTTATTTTGAATTTTATATGAACTCTGTGATTTTAGAAATCCCAACTGAGAATTTGTGGTATAATACACAAGGGCTTTGCTATTTGCTTGCTTCTCCTATGAATACCAATTTCTGGATAATTGGTGAAGTATTTTTGCAAAATTATTATACTGTTTATGACTTGGATAATAAACAAATAAAATTCGCCCCGGTATATGCTAATTTGACATCAACTTATGAAGATTCTTGGGGACAAAAGCTGGTAATTAGCTTTATTACTATGCTTATAGTTAGTTTATAGTTAAAATTAGTTTGTTTAGAGATAATGAAATTGTGTATAAGTGGATATTTTTATTGTTGCTGATGATGAATTATGAGTTGTGGTTGATTTGATTAGAAAATTAGTTTATATTGATTTATTTGAAAATTATTTAGGTGTGAAGATTTTTTGAAATGCATTAAAATATATTAAGACATGCTATTTAAGTAGTATTTTTGATTAATACTAAGAATATCTTTGATTTTAAATGTAATTATAAAAGTATATAGGCTATTTCACTAAATAAGATTTATAAATTTAAGTTTGTATAAAAAATATTATATATCTTTTATCTAGAAATAATAAGTAACTATTAACTAACTCATGTTTAAGCGTTTTTAATTATAGCATTTATATAACTTTAAATATTAACTCTTTTATCACCGTGAAGTTTTTAATACTCACATAAGAGAAATATTTTATTTATCTATTAAATTGTAATCCATCTAAGTTTTACTGTTTTTTCATCATACAATGTACTATTTTCTCACATGTTGTTATTTTATTATCAATAGCAATTTTTGATACTTCTTCAAGAGATGAAGACAAATGTCTATAATTATTAACAAAACTCATGATTGTATTTTCTTTCAATGTAATTTCATCAATAAACTTATTTAAAAGCCCATCCGCTTGATGAAGATATTTTTTTCTTTTCATCAAAAGTTTGTTTTTATTGACATGTTCTTTGCTAAGTTTTTTCTTTATACATTCAGACAAATCCCTATAAGTATTTTTTTTAATATAAATTTCATGATATTTAGATAGCGTTTTAGCATATTCATTCCAATCTTTTATCAATTCACATTCTGTCTTATCTACTGAAATAAAAGGACAGGATTTGAGAATTCTGACATTTTTACAACATGAAAGTATGGTTACAAAAATTACAACTAACCCAATCGAAAAATTGTATTCCTGAATACAAATCTTATGTAAACTATGTGTTAAATATCCTTCAGCATTTGAATATTGTATATAGTCTTTTAGAAAATCTTCTAGTTTTTTGGTAAAATATGTACTTAAAGTCTTTTTACTGTCAAGTTTTAAAAAACTCAAACGCACATTTAATAGTTTTATAGGTTCATCTGGCATTTTAAACTTAAAGCATGATGTTGAATATTGAGTACATTGAGCTTCAAATCTAGTCTTAATAATATTTATGAAATTTGTAGCTTTTTCATCTATTTCATCAATTCTTTTAGCCTTCCCATTAAGCTTAAAACCTCCACAGCCCATAGTTTTATTATATAATACTGTCAAACGGCCATTTAATCTAAAAATTAGAGTACGTTTCTGCATATATATTTGAATGTATTTTATAATAATTCTAAGTTAATTATGGTGTTTAAGAATTATAAACTAAATGATTTTTCTATGGAAGATTTAGTAGTTGCTTTATAAAGTGATGTTTTGAGCTGAGATACGGCTGTTGAGATATTTTTTATAACGTGATTTTTTTTTTCAATGGAATTTCTAATTCTTGTATGATGATTTTTTTTTACTTTCATTAGAAAATCTATTTTATAGCGAAAAGATACCTTGGTAGTTTATGTGATAAGCTTTTTTTTAATCAATGATAGGGGTTAAGATAGTTTAGATGGGCTTAGGTTGCTTTCAGATTGATATTGAAGAGGTTTATGGTAAATTTCGATATTGAAATTTTAGGATGGGCTTATGGTGTATTGAATTTTTTGGCTTAGTAAAGAAGATAAAGTTTTCATATAATCTGTTTATAAGAAGATTTACAACTAAAAGGAAAAAAGCTGAAAAAGCAGACTATGATATTTTTTTTGAAATGGTTTATGCTGATGTTTTAAGCTAAGAGCTCTTTTTCATAGCACCTAAATCTACTGATTGCGAATTTTATATACAGAAAAGATTGAAGGCAATATAAAAATATGATTTTTTAATTAGCTGGGCTAGAAAATAAAAAATTCATATAGGAATTTTATTCAGAGTATACAAACATCCAAGCTAGATTTGTATTTTACTCTAACAAAATATCCCAAAAGTGTACTTTTATAGCCCTACCTCATAATTTTTATATTATTTCATGACACCACTCATAAATCTTGACCTTTAAAAACTCAATCTAAAAATCACATAAAAAAATCAAAACCCCAAAAACTATACCTTTATATTAACCATAATACTAGAAATGAGCATAATAATATAGTATATACCAAAAAACAATATGGTAAATACAAAAAGCGTTATCTCTATAATGTTTATAATTTGGATATACTATAGCCTAGCTCTTACAAAAAGCACTAATTTCGACAACTGTGCAGAGATAAACAATGAATTATATAATTGCACAAAATGCAATAAAGCTTATATGCTAATTCAAGGTATTTGTGTTGAACAATGTCCAGATGGATTTATAGAAGATATTATAACAGGAAAATGTATAATCGGGACTGATGATTTAAAATTAGTTAATACATTGTTTTATGAGGTTACAAGATTTGATGGTAATAGTATTGGAGATTTTTATACAGTCGAAGAAAATTTTTTACATGAAAAAAGCTTAGCACCTTCTGTTGAGAGAGGATTTTATGCTACAGAAAGGTCTAGTTTTGTATCAAAAAAAGAGTTTTTATTAGCCCCTAGTTTTAGTATCATGCTTTATTGTCAACCTTTTGGAAATGGGATACTTGTTGATATGCCTGGAGTTTTTTCAATTGAGATCAAGGATGGAAAATTAATAGCAAAACTTTTAAGATATCAGGAGTTTACAAAAGAAGTATTAGAAACAAGTATAGATATTATCCTTAACACTTGGCAAAGAATCCTATTCCAAGTAATCCAAACCTCATCAAAATCTTTAACGCTGAATTTAACCTTAAACTCTAACTCAACCTCAACATTATTTTCTCTTTCCTCATCCCAACATATAAAAAAATCTCCTCTACATATCGGCGACCCAAACTTTTTATTAACATCAAAAGGTTTTTTTTATAAAATCCAACTTCTTAACTCTATAAACCCATTATTTTATTCTGATCTAAACTTACCTTCATGTTTATTTTCCCAGTATATCGAAAACTCCCAATGCATAAACTGTAGTTTTTCTTGTGGGTCTAAATTTTCTTGTAGACATAAAAATTCTTGTTTATTATCATATAGTCAAAATTGTCAAAATTATTATGGACTTGGAGATCAAGACTGTATATCTTGTTCAAATGGAGGATCTCCACCATTTTGTTGTAGTTTACATTGTAAAAAATGTTCAAAAGATAAATGTGAAGAATGTGAAAAAGGCTTTAGTTTATCAGATGGTAACTGCTACAATCATGAAATGTTTTATAATAAACCTTATAGAAAAAATAATGAATGCCCTGAATATTGTGAAATATGTTCAGAAAATGGATGTGATCAATGTATAGGAAATAGACATTATGAACAAAATCTTTGTATATGCAACTATGGTTATTCAGGAAATTTATGTCAAACTAAAATATTAATGTTATACATGACAATAAGTAATGATAATATAATATTTTTACAATTCAATGAAGATCTGTTTATCGGAATAAATGAAGATGATTTAGTTGTTTTAAGTCAACAAAGAAATATAGATTTTTATGTTTCAACTGTAAATAAATCGAAATATGCTATTTATGTTATTGGGAGAAAAGATATAAAATTAGATGAGGAAGTTAAGATAATTGTAATAAGAGAAATTGTGTCTATAAGTTTTTTATGGCTTGCGGAGAAAAATTATACAGTTGTATTGAAAGGGTTGGTTTCAGATGAGGATAAAGATAAGGATGATGATGGATATTATGATTTTTTTTATACTTGTTCAAATAGTTTTATGATGGTTTTCTTGTGGACTACGCTTATTTTTGCCGTGATTTGCTCTAATTTCCAAGCTTTTTGGGCTATGCTCAGTTATGTCCAGCTTATGAGTTTTATGTATTTGATTTCTATACCTTTTCCTTCTAGGACTAAAGCGGTTATATTGGGTTTACGTAAATATTATATGCTGCCGAATTTTTTCAGTTACTTTCCGATGTATGATGGTTATAAACATGATTATTCTAGGGTTTCTGATTTAGGAATGCATACAAATTCATTGGTTGAAAATATTGGAGGAATTTTATCTGCGCTTTTTTGCTTTATTGTTTTGTTTAATGTGGCGAAAACTTTGCATTGGGGGATTAGCAACTATTCTAAGGGTAATGATAAGTTGGTCAAAGCACTGAAAATGTTTACGAATAGCTTTAAGTACAACTTTTATATAAGGTTTACAATACAAGTTTATATGGAACTACTAGTTTCAGGTTTCCTTGCGATATTCTCTGTTTCTGTTAGTATCGTATCTCAAGGTTACAACTTATTAGTAGCTTGTGCTATAGTCGTAATTTTTACATAGTTTCATTGTGCTTTATGTATCCCATCAACCTGGTGTCTCTCATGCTATGAACATAAATCTCAAGAAAACTCATCCAACAAAAAATGGCGTTACAGTTCATTAGTCTATGAATTCAAAGAAAACCTTGGGTATTTCCGTCCAAGCATTTACTCAATTTTTTTACTTCGAAAATACTTCCATGTTCTCTTATCTTTTACCCTTCAATCTTATCCTATAGTCCAATTAGGTCTTCAAGAATCCTTTTCCATATTAGTAATTTTTATGCAGATTCTATTTTTTATTCTATTTGTCCGTCCCTATAAAAACCCTTTACTTATCATAACTCATGCATTAACCGAGTTTCTTTTATGTTGTATTTTCCCTTTATTATCTTTAAGTTATTTAGATTTACAAGATTCTATTAAAAAAACAATAGATACTACAATGGCGATTATTTTACTTGGAATATTGGCTATACACTTTTTATCTGGTCTTTCTTTGTTTTTAAAAATACTTAAAGATAGGGCTCAAAGCTCGGTTCAACAGAAAGTTACACCAGAAGTTTCAAATCCTGCACAAAATAATTCACAAAATCGGTCGACTAATTATAGTATTAGTATTAGTCCTGAAGTGTATACATTTACACCACAAAGGACTCGGACTATTGTTGGAGAAGATGAATCTTTTAATGTTTCTATAACAGAGGTTCATCATGAACCGATTAGGGTTATCTTTTAATTAAGAATATTAGTTTTTTAGTTTTTTTTTAATGGAATTAGAGTTTAAACGGAAGCAATAATTTTTGGGTTTAGAATATGTGGAGATTGTGTATGATTTTTGAGATTTAAGGGATTTTGGATAGATAATTTCATAAGTATTTTTAATCTAATTTTTCTATTTGGCTGTAATTCCTAACAAATACTAATATTAATCTAACTTTTCAACTTGCCTTCGATTTCAGTGTTTAAAATAATAATTGCTGTTAGGCCTTTGGACATGATATTGATTTGTTCAATCATAGTC
>MPUH01000691.1:0-39793 GCA_001970955.1 Stentor coeruleus
ATTTAACCCACAAGAATTGCTTGAAGTTCTCCCTGCTTTGTATATTAGGCTAAGTCTTTAGATAGTTTTTGAGGATTTTATAGAATCTTTTGTCCCTTATGCTTTGTTTTTATAGGTTTATCAGAATGATCTCTTCAGTAAATTTCTCTTTATTAGAATTTGAAGAAAAAGCTAGATTATAGCTAATAATTATACATCCATCAAGCCATCTTGTAAAGTGCTATAATTTAAAGAGTTCAAACAATGCTCGAGATCTCATTATGCAGACTTAGTAAATTAGGGAATTTTATATGCTTTTTAACCACCAATTATGAAATAGTCTGTATTTTATGTTTGGATTAATTAGCCTAGGATTCAATTTTCATTAAGCATGCAAAGATCTTGTTCATGAACAAGTTATTGGTTTACTGCTAAGACCTGCTTTTAAAGCTGTAGGCTTGACTGACTTTTAGCCAGGATTTATTTTATTCGACAACCCATATAGAATTTTTTGATTTGTAAAAAGTTAGTACTTTATTTAGGTTTCCAGTAATAGTCTGCCAGCTAGGTCAGTAGTGAATGAAGTTTTGAATTGCTATAAGATTATTGCATAGTTTCTGTCTTTCAGGAAAATGCAGATTTAAAGTTTGGAATTTAGGTGGGAATTTATTATGGGCTTCATTTTATTATGAAAATGAAAATTTGTATCATAGGCTAAGTTTAATCACTAAACAAGCTTGGATTAAATATAAATGCTTTAAGAAGAAATTAAGACTAAGCATAANAAGCTTGGATTAAATATAAATGCTTTAAGAAGAAATTAAGACTAAGCATAATTAATAATTTCTGCTAAAGGATGCATTTTAATATATTTTCAAGGTTCATAAAGTAAAATCTGTGTTTGATTTCATAAGTATCATATGATTACTCTCCATAAAATACCGCATATGTCGCATAATCTAGAATAAAGACGCTTTGGCTGTCAATTTTCTATATTCCAAAAAATAAACCTCACAAAGCACCCATAATAGTATAGCCTACATCCTTTAAATACCTTCAAACATCAAAATTAAAAACAGCACACAATACCCAACCAAACCCATAGCTAAAATACTCTTTCCCATTTTTTCTAAGCCAGAACCCTTATTACCCTATTCAAAAACTCAACTTCTTATCTCCAACATTAAAAACCCATACCTCTCAAGTATAACCGATACCTTCCAACCATATCAAAATATGGACCTAACACATAGGGTATATAAATGAGTGAAAAAATCCTTCTAAATCAGGAAGAGATAGAAATGAAGTCACTAGACCATAATCAAGCAGCCCCAATGCCTAATCTTAGGTCAAATCAAGTCCTTCCCAACTCCGAAAACATTCAAAAATCTCTGCGTGACGAAATGAAATCCCTGAGAGACAACTTCTTATCTACAACACCCGATACAATAATAACCCCATTTAAAGGTACAGCTTTATCAATCACTAAAGATAGGACCAAGTATATCTTCTCAAGTAAAGAAAGTCGTATTGCTGTCTGCGATGCTAAATACAAGCGTATTATTGTGGACAGAGTTGTTAAAGAAAAGGAGATTTGGTGTATGGCTGTGTGCTTTAGTGATACAGTTGTTCTTGCTGCAGGAACATCAGGAGTTATTCGTAAGCTACAAATGCCAAATTTGACTGAGGTTGACTCTTTTAGAGGCCATTCAGGTGAGGTTAATTATATTAGAGTCAGTCATGATGATAAGTTTGCATATTCTGCTGGTGATGATGGAACTGTTAGAGAATGGGATTTAAGTCAGAAAAGCCCTACTGGCAGTGTGATTTATACACATTCAGGAAAGATTTTTGGTATGGGTATCAGCATGGAATCAAGTTTGCTTTGTACTTGCTCTGCAGATGGAGTTATGAAGATTTATAGACTTAGAGGAGATTTAACAGATTGCAATACAGTGCTGAAGAGCTTGCAGGAAAACTATGAATCGCTTTGGATTTGTAGGTTTTCTCCAGACAATTCACTAGTAGCTGCAGGGAGTGAGGATTCTAATGTGTATATTTGGAGCACAACTACTTGGGATAAGGTTTATACACTGATAGGACATACATCAAGGGTTAGATGTATGAACTTTACCAACTCAGGGAACAGGCTTATTACAGGAGGTATAGACAATTTGATGAAGGTTTGGGATTTGAAAGGGAAAAAAGAGCATATAACTCTTGCTTTGCATTCAGATTGGGTTAGAGCTACAATTGTGAGTCCTGATGATATGCACTGTGTATCTTTAGGTGATGACTGCAAAATCATAAAATGGAAAATCCCTGCTTTTGATAGAGAATATATGCTAAAATCAGACAATGCAACAATCAAGCATATGTGGATTTCAGCTAATTCAGAAACCATATATGGGATTACTGACCACAATGTTATCAGATCATGGGAAGCAGCTTCTGGAAACCAAATGACTGAGTTTCAAGTTCAATTAGTTGATATTCTCCATTTAACTGTAGCTTCAAACTTAGCCCATATTTATTTTTATACACCATCACCTGACCCAGAAGATGAAGAAACTATTAACGTTGCCATACATTTAGTATCAGCAGATACTGGTGAAATAACTGCAGTCACTACTATAAAGCATGCTACAATAGTCTCTTCAACAGTTTCTAAAGATGGAAAATTCATCGTCCTTGGGACAAAGTTTACATTGGATATCTATAACGAGTATTTCAAACCCTATCATTCCTTTCGTGCACATACATCAGATGTAGTTGCTGTAGCTTTAACTTCAGATAGTAAGTTTTTGTTTTCAGCTTCAAGTGATGGTGGATTGATTATGTCTAATATTTTAGAAAAAAGAACTGATAAAAAGCTCCTTAAGCCCGAAGATCAAAGATTTATAACTCAGCTTAAAGTTTCGACAAATGATGAGAATTTGTATGTATTGCATACTCTTTTTATAGAAATTTACAGTGTGCAGATGAGAACAAAACTATTCACAATAAGAGAGCCTGGTGTTAAGCATGTGAATTTTTCTTCAGACAATACCAAGCTATTTATGTTTAGCAGACATAATTTAAATACTTATAATATCGACAATTTCAGTTTGTTTTATAGACAAGTATTCAGAGCTCCAACCAGCTACATAACCTTCGCCAATAACTCCAAATATTGGGTCCTTTACCGAGGCACTAGCTCAAAAATCTCCCCAAACCCTCTAAGCTTAGGATCTTTCGCATGCATTGGTCAAAACGGTGAATCCCTAAACTACCGACAATATATAACCGATATAATCAGAGATAAAGAACCTCGACACACAAAAGCTTTTGATAAATGGATTATTGTGCCAAATTATATGAATGCTCTACACTTCTATGCTTACTATAACGCTCCTGATTATCTACAAAAAGCACTTGAAGATGATGGTCCTTTCTTTGCATCTAAATCAGGTCACACCCCACTATCAATAGCCTTACAACTAAAATATGTTGGCTGTGTCCGTGCAGTAATAAAAGGCTTAGGCCTTCGTCTTAAAGACAACCCTTTAAATTTCTATTATTTCGATCGATCTCTTACTCAACTTAATAACTTGGGCTACAGTGGACTTCATCGTATTTATAATCTTATGTTTGCAAGCAGTATAAATAGAGCCATGCCTAAATTTTCATTAGAAAAACCAGGGGAAATATATGTAGAAAACCCTAATTTGCTTATAGGTCCTACTGAATTTATGCCTACTGAATATTATTCTACTGATGGGATTTCTATTAGATTTAAACAATCTTATTGCAAATTCGCCCTTGTTCCAGGAAGCGATGAGTCATTGGAATTTATTAAAAGTTTAGTTGACTGTAAGAACATTAAGATATATGAAAGCGAGATTATTAGGATATTGCTCAATAACAAATGGGAGAGGCTCAGATGGATTATGGTTATTCAAGCCTTGATTTTCATGGCTTTTGCCCTGCTTTTGTCTATACATACTGTACGTGATAGGAACAGTTCTACGTTTATTTATGCTCCTTTAGGTGTTGAGATTGTTTTATTGTTATATGAAGTATTCCAAATCGTAGTCAATAAATTAGAGTACTTTAAGGATATACTTAACTGGGTCGACTTGGTAAAAACCGCACTTTTTGTAGCGTATTTCGTCATGATCCAAATGGGGAACTATGAAAACAACTCATTATTAGCTTGCTTATTGTTCTTAACTCTAATGAGAGGGATTTCGTATTTCAGACTGTTTAGTGAGACTAGATATTATATCAACTTATTATATGAAGTCATTTTCGACCTTATTCCTTTCTTGATTATTTTCTATTATTCAGCTGTTGGATTTTCTATGATCTTCATGTCTTTAGACCGAGAAAAAGAATCTGATTTCTTCAGTTATGTTACTTGGGGCTACCCTACAGATTTAGGAAATTATGACACTTCAGAATTTGATAAAGCTGATTGGCTTAACTACTTTTTAGTCACTTTGCTTATATCTATTGTTATGCTAAGTCTTGTTGTCTCTATCTTATCTGATACTTATGGCCGAGTTAATGAGAATTCTTTAGTTGCTGATAGTCAAGCCTTAGCTCAGATGATTTATGAATGTGAATTGCTATACTTTTGGAATAGAGGTAATAATCAGTCCAAATTCGTGTTCCTTTGTGCTGAACAGGAAGATGCAAATTTAGTTAAGTCGAATGTTACGCAGAAGGTTATGAAGTTAAAAGGATTGGTTACGGTGCTTAGTAAGAAGATCAATAGTAACAGAAGATTGATGAAGTCTTTGAAGACTAAATTTATGGAGGATACTGACAAGATTGTTTCTGGGTTTAATGACTTAGCTTAGATAATTTATTTGTTAGGAGATAATTTTTTGGGTTGAGTTTAACGTTGAGGAGTAGTATTAATGATATAAAATTAAAGAAGATATATTAGTGTTTTTATAATAGTAAAATATGATGATCTAGTGAATATGAGATATAAAAAAATATTGTTGCTTTTAAAATGAGAGGATTTGTGTTGAGATTCTTAATTTGAATATAAAATTTAAAAAAGTTACTTTTATGTTTATAATATTATAGTAATTAGGAATGCAGATGAAGATTCTATATTAATTTTTAAGGGTTATTTCAATGCATTTTATATTTTATCGTAAGAATAAAGATATACAGTTTTATAAAATGATTAAGGTTTAGGATTGATTTTCTTTATAGTATTTTCTTTTGTAATTGATTTGAAAGTAGAGTTTTTTCATAATTAAATTTTAAATAAAAATTGAATATTTTAGTATGATAACTTTTGTATTGATTTAGTGACTTTATTATCATGATATCTTAATCTTAAATGTCAGTTTTTTCCTAACATTTTTATACTATCATTTTTCTAATATTTTTCAAATATTTAGTAATAAGATTTTTTTTGCATAAAACTAACTTTTTACTAAAAATGAGGTACTATATACAACAATCCAAAGAGTATCATTATATATCTTATAAAACACAAACAATTCTCATAATAAATTCCCTCATCATCACTAGAAATTTTCATTTTGAATTAATCGATAATTATTCACTCCTACATAAAAATACTTCCTTTAATCCTCAAACAACATCTAGCAATCTTCTCTATACCACTCTTATCATATCCTTCTTACAAGCACTAAAAAAAAACTTCACAGCTTTTAATATATAAATCTATAACAGCATCTAAAAATCTTCTTTTTCTTTTATTTTTCAAACTTTTTAAACAAAACCCTAACTTTAAACACATTCCGTTTATATTTCGCAAAATTTTAATACATTTTTATTTTCAAATAAATTTAACGAACATGTTACTATTCACTCTCCTATCATGCGCTCTAGCAGGAAGTCCTCAGGTATTCAGTAGAGCAACTTTCTTTGCTCAACCAAACTCCTACAACTCCAACACACTAGAGGCTAAAGTTCTACAGCTCCAGAAAATCGAAAAAGATTATCAAGACTTTACAACTGACTTATTGACTTGGGGTAAAAATTATCATAAACTCCGTATGCAAATAGAAAAAGATATCTTAGCTGAAGTCCTTTCACATACAGGCCAATCTGATTTTGTCAAAGAACTTTCTAAATGTGGACTTGTCGACAATGTTGAGACTGAAGATATGATTACAGTCAAAAGCATTTGTGCCAGCAGCAATAAAGCATCAGATCTTGTCCTTACACTAATTCAAGAACTCAGAACCAAAGCTGACAATTGTGTAAACGTTAAAGAAAAGTTCAGAAAAAGAATAAAAGATGTTTATGATGAGTATTTTAACTTAGAATTACAAGAAGAGATTCAAGTATTTGCTGAAGAATACAGCGAAGATGGAGCTTTGGATGCTGTTGAAACACAAATTCTTTTACAACTAGAAGAAAGTGGTAAAAGATTTGATAAGCTTGAAAAGAAAAATGAGTCTCCTCTTGAAGATGTATGTGAAGAATATGCAAGGCTTAGTGAAGAGGTACAAACACTTACACAAACTACTACCGATATTTTATCAGAGTTATTTATATAAAATTTAGAGTTTTTTTTTAATATGATAAGAGGTGAGCTTTGAAATTGTTATGCTGGAGGATTAGAAAAGCGATTTTGAAAGATGATTGAGTTTTGGATGATAAGCTTTTTAAATTAGAAATAAAATTTTTATTGAGATGGAAAGGAGAGTATGGTATTTTTTGATGTTTAAGGATTTAAGGAGATTTTGGATTAAATAAATTTTAATTTAACCTTTAATTAGGAGGTTTATCCTGAAGATAGTAAATTTGTTTTTTTGTCGTTAATAGTAAAATGCGTAACAGAAGAATATAAGTGGATGATGCTTAAATAAGAATTTCGGTAGTTGAATTTTTTTAAGTTAAATAATTAGTATTCGGATGTTGAACCAAGAAATTATTAAGGGATATGACATATTGAAGTTGATGATTTGGTCAGGATAATATATTTTTCAGCGAAAGAAATTCCTTTTTGTAAAATTTGTAATGCTTATTGAAGGATTTATCAATAAAATAAAATGAATATTACATGACTCAAAGTAATAAAATATGAAAGATAATTAAATTGTCTTTGAAAGTAGTATATATCATTCACTTGCTGTAATTATAAAGTGACTAATATTATTCTTTAATATGATTGTTAAAATATTATCTCTAGGAATATTGCTTCTCTTTTCTCACTTCCATACCCACACATGTATTTAAACAATCTCAACCTAAGTGCAACTAAATAATAACAAAACGCATATCCAAAATCAAATCTATCATTAAAGACTCCATCCTGCTCCAAAAAATATTCAAAATCAATAAAAACTTCCACTATATTCCTAAACCAATGCATAACTCTCCATATATAAACCAAACCATAATCTCATCCATTTACAAAAAAACCATTATCATAATTTTATTATACTTCACAATAAAATAGAATATCTAAAAAATCATCCCTCTATTTTCATCATTAACCTCATATCAAACTTTCCCTTATTCACCTTTAAAAAACCCTTAAATCTCATCCTATAACAGTAAAATGTTAACAATAAACTTTCATAATCAAAATTCCTAATTGCAATCATACTCTAAAATCTTTTAAAAATCTTAAATAAACCAAATCCCAACCTAAAGAATCACATAAACCTTAAAGTAATTTTCAAAATACTATTATAAACTCACCAAAACTAATATAAAAATGTTCAAAGCTCTTTTCCGAAAGGTGATCCTGTCAAGTCTTTCAGGGTACATCCAAGATTTCGATAAAAACCAACTAAAAGTAAAAGTCTGGAGCGGCAAAATTGTGCTAAAAAACGCGGCACTAGACCCAAAGCTTTTGCTAAAACATGACCTCCCTTTGATCTTCAAATACAGTAAGATATCTAAAATAAAAATAACAATCCCATGGTTCTCCCTAAGCAAAAAGCCTATAGAAATTTCTGTTCAAGGCCTTTACTGCATAATAGTTCCATTTCACAAATATGAATGGAATTTCAACATAGAAATATTAGTAGAAAAGCTTAAAGAAGCCTTGAAAAACCACGAAATGTGGTGGAAGTTCGAAAGGGCGCAAAGGAAGCTTATCGGTGAAGCTAACAAACAAAAGTCTTCATATAGAGATCGGCTCAAAGAAAAAATGTTTTCAAATGTACAAGTTAGCCTAACAAAAATGCATGTGAGATTTGAAGACTCTTACAGAAAATCTGAATACTCCTTAGGACTTGTTATAGACTCTATATCTCTTGACCCTAAAAAGAACGTAAACTTTTACATAGGAACTCACAACAATGGAAATTCCTAATTTTGTTGTATACATAAACACCCAAGACCTGCATTATAAAAACTATTACGAGGATTTAAGGAAAAATGACAACAAAGACAAAATTATCAATTGTAAAAAATAAACAGTAAGTGCTAGCATTCAGATAAAGAGGGAAAACAATAGCTTGACTGTTACAGCAAAAATTGACTATTTACAATTTTTATATACTCATTTGCAATATATTTATACTATAAGGTTTTTAAAAAAGTTCAGCAAGTATAACAAATTTTTGTCACAAAAGTGAGTTTTATATAGACTTGAACAAAAAAAGTACCTTATTTATTCGCCGTATATAAGAAACCCTAAGACTTTATGGAAGTTTGCCAAAAATGCTATTTTTGCGATTATAAGACAGAACAAAAGCCCTGAAAATGTGTTTGTTATGGCAGCTAAGATGAAGATTTATTATAGAGAATCGTTTAAAGATCTTTATATAAAGTCGAAAACTAGTAAGTTAAGTAGTGAAGAACATGCTCTTTATAACAAGATTTTATATATTAATGAACTTGGGGATTTGATTGAATGGCAGTCACAAGCACTAGAAAAAAGTGAGGTTATAAGGAAAAAGTGGTTGAATTGGGGGATGAATAGCAATCCGGGGGAAAATGGCATGGGGAACTATTTTACTAAACCAGATGATGATGAAGATTTTAAAGATATTGAAGGGGAACAAGGTCTGTATCAGTATGCCAAGCCTTGGAGAGTGCTTTTGATTGTTAATTGCTCACTGATACAGTTGAAACTTGCTACATATGCTTCAGATCAGTCCCAGCTGGTTCGTTTAATGAACTGCGAACTTCAGTTTTCCAAAGATGATCACAAGAGCATTATAACTCTACGACTACAAGACATCGATGTGATCTATAAAGACCCAACATCCGAACTGACAATTCTTCGAATCAAAAAAAAGAACATCGAGCCTGGCATTCAAATGATGGTCATTCTCTACTCTGAAATTAAAATGCCCAACGAGATCAAATATAAGTCTCAAGAAATCAACCTCCAATTCAACATAAAATCCATAACCCATTTCATCAGCTTCATGTCTTTAAAAGGTTTAGGGGCTCGACACAAAAAAGAAGTAAGAGATGGTCTAAAAGATATGCAAGAAAAAGCTTTAATTCAAATTACAAACATATTTTACTATGAAAAAACTTACAAGCTCAACCTCAGAATCCCAAAAATCAACATCCAAATCCCATCAGAAAAAGGTCAATTCTCTATAACCTTACACAATATTCATATTGCTGATGATAAGCAATCAGATCCAAACCAATATTCAACAATGCTCATGAATCTTGAAATAGAAATCCTATACAACACAATAGCTTTAATTCCTTTAGCATGTATCAATTTTACCATTTACACCCTAGCTAAAAAATTCTTAAAACTCAAGTGGGAATGTAAAGAAACACCTTACGATAGCATGTTTGATCTGAAAATTGTTGGGAATATCTCAGAAATTGTTCTTGACCTACATTTTGGCGCTTTAAACGATATTTTATATCTACAAAAAGCTCTAAAAATCCACAAAACCCTTGAAGCTATACACATTGACAGAGTTTCGGTATTAAAAAACCCTGATATGAAAAACTTTGTTTTGACTATAGCTAATGGTAAAGCCCAGAAAACTTTAGCTGTTCTTAAAAATGATATGCTTTTTTTGTTCTATAATGATATAGGATCTATTTTTGATGAACATTTCTTATTATCAGGTGCTATTGTTGAATATATTGGGGGGAAAATCTGGCTTAAGGTGGAGAGTAAAGAGTTAGTTTTGGAGTTTTATAAGAAAATACATGCGCAAAAGTGGTATAAAGCCTTGAGTATGAAGATTGAGAAAATCAGTTTTAGAAAGAAATTTTTTGAAAAAAAAACTTTTCGGCTTGATTTTATGATTGAGCATATGTTTGTTAATANACAAAAGTGGTATAAAGCCTTGAGTATGAAGATTGAGAAAATCAGTTTTAGGAAGAAATTTTTTGAAAAAAAAACTTTTCGGCTTGATTTTATGATTGAGCATATGTTTGTTAATATTATATCGGCAAATGATATTAAGGAGTATAGGGTGAAAATTGAAAAGCAGGAGTTTTTGATTGAAGCGAATCAGTTTGTTCAAGATTTTGCTATAAAATGTACGAAAATTAAGGTTAAGGATAGTGAAAATAAGTACTTTTTTGAGTGTGGAACGAGGAACTATGAAGAAAAACTTGCTTTGAGGTTTATTGATATTGATTCAGTTGAGTATAAGGGGTTTAATATAGAGATGTCAGGGCTTATGAGTGGCTTTCAAGTTTTTTGTGACCAGTCTACTTTGAAAACCCTTATAAACTCATATAGGAATCTAGTTAATAATGAGAAAAAAGTTGACAATCCTGGAATCATTTCATACAAAACGCAAATTAAATACCAGATTAAAAATTTCAATATAATCTTCTTAAAAGACACAACTGTGTATGGAAAATTCTCTTTTGAAAACCTAGACGGAGAAATCACTTATATGAATAATATTATGGCCCTGCAAGGGAGCCTTAAAAATGCAGAACTTATGTGGATTGAAAATACAACAAGGCTCCTTATGCCGATACTTAGTTGTAAAAGCGATAAAAATCTATCTCATACTATAACATTAACAGAAAACTCTTTAGATCTGAATATTTACATGCACAGCTTAATAGTACTTTGCACTCCAGAAGTCCTCTATAAAATCTGTAAGTTTTTTTCTTATCTGATGTCTGACGATCCAACCATAGTTCCAGACTTTAGCAAATCATATACAGTGCATTTTATAGACTTAAAAATCCTTATTAAAAAAGAATATGTTGACAAAGAAGTCCTTGAATTAAACGCAAGTTCATTAGATTATATAGTAAAAGGGGATCTAATTGAAGTTGTTAGCAAGAGACTTATATGCAAATCTACTCATCTAGTTTTAGACAATGATAGTTTCCTATTAAGAATGTATTTAGAGAGACCAGATAATGATGGAATGTCATATATAAATGTTAACAAGCTAGGGATTAGCACAATAAATTTATATTTGGATGCAGATGATATTAATTTTATTATAGGATATGGATTGTTATCTATGGATACTATTAAGAAAAATTGGCCAATAGAAAATGCTAGTAAAATAGAGATCGACTCTTGCTTTGACATAACCTGTACGCTATTATCGGTGATTTTTATGAGGAAACAAGAAAGTGTTGCAGTTTTTATGTTGGATCCTAGGGTTGATATGCTGAAAAATGATGGAGGAAAAAGCTTTGAAGGGTTTGTAAATTCAGTTATCGTGAAATATGATAAAGGAGTTATTGCTGAGATTAAGAACTGTAAAGAAAATGGCGAAAATGTTGAGATCGGGAGTTTTATGAAATACTCTATGGAAAAAAAGCTCATGTCACTCAGTCTTATAAGCATAAAAGTGCTTTACAACTTAGAATGCTTAGTTTTTTGTATGGATTACTATAAAAGTTTACAATTTCATCAACAAGATCCTAAAAAAAACTCTCCTTTAGCTATTCTTGCTGATAAACCTCTAGACCCCACCCCACTTGATTTTTCTCTACAAGTCTCTTTACCTGAAATCATAATCCTACTAATATATGATGATAAAAGCACAACAATCAAGTTTTCCATACAACACATATCCAAAACCAACCCAAAATTCTCCAAATTCTCACTATCTAATCTTGAAATCCAAACAGAATCCTCAACTAAACTCCAAATCTCAGAACTAAGCATCCTTTCTTCTCAAGACACCTGCTACAAAATCATATTAAACCCGATTATATTTTCCTTAACCCTTAATGATTTTATATTCTACTCTGAGCTTATATCTGAAAAAACACCTAAATTCCCCCAGTCCACAACTTCTTCATACCCTTTTTTTGACTTGGATTTTACTTCTGTTATTGTGAATTTGTATACAGAAAAATATGAACCGTTGTTAGAAATTAAAGTTTTATATGATGAAAGATGTGGTAAGGAGATTAGGGAAAAGGAGTTTTCAACGCATTTTTTATTGGAAGTGAATTTTCATAATTGGTTGTTGAATAAAATTGAGCCAGTCGTTGAGGAGGTGCTTTTTGGGGTGTCGTATAGTGTAAGAGATATGGCTATTTTTAGGGTTTTTAGTGTGGAAAATGTGCCAATTAACATTAATGTAACTGATTATATGATTAAGCACTTTATAAGCATTTGCAATAGTCCAATGTCAACTAGTGCACTTTCGGTTTATAATAATACAGGGTACCCTATTGTGGTAGCTTCAAGCGATGGGTATTCAAAAGAAATATGTGACCAGCATATAGAAGAGTATGAGCCACCTAATGAGAATACTATATTGAAGTGCACAGTTTTAATATCAGATAACTACAAGCCCACTCTATCAAAAATTCCTCTTTTTTCTCAAGAGCCTCAATGTCATGAACTCGACAAAACAACTGAAATCCTTGTAGAGGTCCGAGTAGTAGACAACGCCAGACAGCTTAAAGTGTCAAGTCCCTATGAGTTCAAAAACATGACCGAATTAGAACTAAATGTTGCTTTCTTCTGTGATTCTAACACTCTAGAGCCTGATACTCTAAAATTCCTTGAGCCTTTCTGTGTAATATCTGTACCTCTCTNCGACAACTTAAAGTGTCAAGTCCCTATGAGTTCAAAAACATGACCGAATTAGAACTAAATGTTGCTTTCTTCTGTGATTCCAACACTCTAGAGCCTGATACTCTAAAATTCCTTGAGCCTTTCTGTGTAATATCTGTACCTCTCTTGTGCTATAAAGGTAATTTTGTAGTGATTCCTCCAAAAGCTCATATAGAAAAGTGCCAAAAAATTAGCATAGATCAAATCAAATCTAATCCAGTAATGCTCAAAAGCAGTTGCTTCTATTTCCTTTTAGACTATTCTGATTACACTATCTATATCCGCCCAACACTTGTCCTCACAAATTACTTACCCTCTTATATTCATGTATATACTCACACAAAAAAACCGGATTCAAGGATAATTTTCCCTACAGAAAAAGCTGAGCTCTTCGTTCCAAATGATAAACCTGTAACTTTAACATTAACAGTTAATGGATTTGATGCTTATCATATGACGGTTCCTTTTATCAAACCTTTAGATCAGACTATTAATATATCAAACAGAGCTTTTAGTGCTGAAATTGGGTGTTACAATGTTAAGGATAAAACTTTTAGTATTGTTTTTTACCCACTTTTACTTATTGTTAATATGAGTCCTTTGCCTTTGGAGTTTTTGGTGCAAGGGAAAAATGGAATGATTTTAGTGTCGGAGGTGTTTTTTGAAAATAAAGTTTTTTGTGGAGCGGTAGACTATCTTTTTGCTAAGGTGTATGGGAGGATGTCACTGAGTGTGGATTTGAAGAATACAATTAATGGGTTTATACAGATTGATAATACACAAAAAAGTGCTTATCAGCTAGTTTATAATATAACAACAGCTAAAGTTCCAGGAGAGGATATTTATATGAAGGTCATAACAGTGGACTCAAGGATTTACATCAACAATTGTATGGACGACGAAATACAAGTAGTCCAAGCAGGGTCGCCTGAGACATCAGCAGTTTCAATAAAACCTAATGAGAAAATTATGTTCAACTGGACAAGTCTTCAAAAAAACCAATGCATGTCCATCCGAGTGAGAGATTTTTCTCTAAGTTGGACTGGCACATTCGAGATCCGAAAAGCAACAACTTTAAACCTAAAAATCCCAAATGATCCATCTAAACGGGCTCTTCAAGTTGAAGTTAAGCACCTAAACGATGTAATAAACGTCTGTGTGCATATCCTAGTTGAAATGGACCTAAGCAAGCCTGAACCTCATCCATCCGCAAGCTNCCCATCTAAACGGGCTCTTCAAGTTGAAGTTAAGCACCTAAACGATGTAATAAATGTCTGTGTGCATATCCTAGTTGAAATGGACCTAAGCAAGCCTGAACCTCATCCATCCGCAAGCTTAAATATCTTCATCGACCTCCCCAGTATCTTAATATCACTAATCCAACANTTAAATATCTTCATCGACCTCCCCAGTATCTTAATATCACTAATCCAACAAGAAATGTATAAAAAAAGCGAAGTTCTTTTGCTTGGTCTAAAAACCACAAGCCTCTCTTTAGAAAAAACCTCATTTTCTTTGACATGGGTTCTAACAATAAAAGATATCCAATTAGACTCACAAATCTATGACTTTGTAGTTTGCCCTATAATCCTCATAAGCAATGGTTCTGAGTCTTTTCTTTTTAGCGGGAGTTTCGTTAAATGCCAAAAAGTAGTCTCATTAGAAAACATAATCATCAAACCAAAAAACCTTATAGTAAATGTTGACAGCAACTCAATTAGCAGTATACTACAATTCATTAGCAGACTATCTTCCAATACAAGTTTAGAACTTGATTTCTATTTAAACCTCCAAAATCCTCAAATTGTATTTACGACATCACATGCTTTTTTGAGTAAAATCCATATTTATGCTTTTTCTATCAATTTTACATATAAACTCTTACCTAGTAGTATCCAAGACAGACTGAAATCGTATTTGATGGACTTTCAGAATATAGTAATTTGCTTTCAAAGCTGTAAATACTCCAATATATATGGGTCGATAAGTAGTTTTGCTACGCTAATTGGCGATTATTATAAAAGGTCGATACTTGATAATATAACTGAAATACTTAAACAACATGGGATTATAGGTGGGGCATTAGCTTTTTTATTACAAATCTCTGACAAAATTGCTAAGATGAACAGCCAGAAATGTCATAAGCTATATAAAAACATGGACATTTTTAAACCAACAACACAGTCTTCGGATCGATACAACAAGCTTATGGAAGAATGTCGTAACAAATCTTCTATATTAAAAATGAAGCTTTATTGTTACTCAGCTCAAGAGATGCTAATTGGTAACAATCAAACTAAAGGGAAAATAGATACAGTTATCGATGCGATAATGAACCCTTTTTCTTGTATAATGAACTATGTTGAGAAGTCAGGAAAAGATATAAAATTTGATGAAAGTGTAGATAAAAGGAGTATTCAAAGGGTTACAAGGGTTTTTTACGGAAGACTTGGGATAATGAAGGAATTTAGATATGATGATTGCTTGGCTGCTAGATTTTTTGTTGAATGGAAAAGAAAATATGCTTTGTATTCCTTTTATGGGCAAGTTACAGGGACTGATGCTGGGAATAATAGTCGAGTTATGATTGTGGTTTTTGATAAAGCGATTTCTATGATCAGTTTATCTTCTGGGAAGATACTTTGGAAACTTTTCCCGTTGTGTCTTGAGCCATTGTCACTGCAGATCGGGTCTTTAGAATTTACTGGGCAGAATAAAAAAGGAAAAAAGTACTCGTATAAAGTGCGCTTGGTTGAGCAACAAGCGCTTAGTGAGCTTAGTGATATTATTGCAAATATGCTTAATGATATATCTAGATAGGATTTTGTAAATTAGATATAGGATTTAATGAACTTAGAAGGGTTTGAAATTGGTGGAAAATGATATTGATATTTTGAGATTGGATGATACCTATTATCTAATTGAATTTTTAAGATATATTTTTTGTGTCTGAAATTGGAGAAGATGATGGCTTGTATAGTTTTTGCAAGACTTTATACAAATTTAATCAAATATTGTTTAAAATGTAAGCGGAAAATTCGAAGATAAATTTCTATAAAATAATTCAAGTAAAGGTATCAAGAGATAAACTTAAAAAAAAGAAAGGCCAAATGGAGACTACCTAATAGTATAATTATTTTTGAATAAAAAATTTGATATGAATAGTTCAAGATAAATAAATATGAATTTAAATAAAGAAACACCAAATACAAAATCAGAAAAAGCTGCGGTAAGATCGCTTATTGAACAAAGTGCATTAGATTCACCGCCGACAGTTGTCGCATCTGCTTCTGAACTCGAACGGTGGATAAGCCAAGAACCTAAAAGAAAACAAAGTCCTCATGTTCCTCCTCTAACTCATAGGGCGAAAAGTTTAGTCTCCAAGCCTCCTGTAGGCTCAATAAGCATATCTAAAAGAACACAAATAAACACATATAGAAAATCAAACAATAGTAAATCCTCACATAAAAAGCTTGAAAACAAAATAATCTCAGTTCCAATGATATCGATACTTCTCAATGCTCAACCTAATGAATCCAAAATACATTCACGATCACTTTTTACTAGAAAACTTAAAACACGCTCACATTCTCTTACTTATACAAAAGATCAAGGAAAACCTATTGATATCATGCATATCAAACGCACACTTGATATGATAGTAAAAAGTGAGCTTTATAAAGGAAAAGCTAAAGAAAATGCTACTCCTAAACAGAGGACTGTTAAACTTAATACAATACCTGGTATTGCTAAATATAGTCAGGTATTGCAGCCGAAATTTTTACAATATGCCTAATTTGTATTTAAAATACTTTATGAGTAGATTTAATAATTGTGTTGAGGCTTTTATTGGAGATAATAAGGAGCTTTCCAAATATTTCATTTTTATCTCTTATGCTATATATTAAAAGTTCATTTGTTTTTTATATTGGAAATAAAACTTTAATTTATTTGACTTACAAGAAATTTATATTGCGTCCAAAGAGGTAAGTATGTCTTAATGCACATAAATTTAATAGAATTTATTAATTAAGATTAGTTGCATAGAATAAATCTGGAATAGGGTAATCAAATATATCAGTAAGTCACAGAACGAGTAATTCAATTAAATGAAGCCATGCGAATCTATACAGAGAACAAATAGAAAGGCTTAAATGAATTTATCATTATAATCCATCATAAAAACCTTTAAAATCAGATTAATTTTGCTAAGACGTGATAATTTTTTTTTATTATGGTCTGATTTAATCACAATTTATTCAACAGCTTTTAATTGGTGGACGCTAGTTCCTAGCAACCTTGACTATGCTAAAAATAAATAATATCAAAAGAATCAAGCTTTAATTAGCAATCTCTCAACTATGTCGTATGATGGCTTTTGATCCATACCCATCATAATCAGCAATCCTATATATTTTTCCAGTGTATATAAAAATAGTGGAGTCTAGCATCTATCTCTCGTCGTTTCTTGCTTTTTATTTTTATAAACCTCATTAGTAGTACATACTATAAAGTTACTGAAGAAAAGGAAAAAAATATCATAAGACGAATATTTTATTAAATCTAATGATAACTTTACAACTGGGTTATGGCCTATTTCCATATGACTAGCTTCTTCAGGTATAGAATCTTTCAATCCAAGAATAGACTTTTCTGAGGATTTAAGTCATCTTTTTGTTCGCAGATAAGATCTGATATCAGGTATTTAATGGATTATCATTAATTAAATTTTAGCTTTTGATTTGCAGTTTTTCTTTTTAAGATAGTAAAAATTATAATTAACTTCCACTTAAATGAACCAGTAATCATTAATGAAATGTATCATAATTCCCAGCAATTATATCCATACTATATTTCCAAAGAGGTTAAATCCAATTAAATGCATTTCCCATAATAAAAAGATCCATAAATAACTCTCTAGCAATATCTTAAAAGTTAATATAAAGCTAAAATAATATACCCAAAAATACTATAAAAACTTCTATTCTTACATTTTTATAATCTTCAAATAATTTCCCAATAATTATCTTATCATAACCCACTCTCATGCGCTTAAATATTTTATAATAACTAATATCTCCTATTATATTACCCAAGATTATCTATTATTAGTATGTCTTGTATGCTTAGGGCAATAATATTCATCGCATTCCTCACAATAAAACAACAAAAATTTTTTGATTTTATTTCGGCATTGAGCGCAAATCTCATCATCATCTTTCAAATTCTCTACATTTACCCGATGACCATTATAGCAAAGTACCTTTCTAGCATCTTTTCTATAGTTATAATACACCGAAAAGCACTCCTGACATATATCGAATTTACACTTTCGGCAATGAAACATTTTGATTTCTTGATCAGAAAATTTTTCTTCACATGAGTCGCATTTTATTTCAGAAGCGTGAAACCTAGAATAATACTTAAAGGGAAAGCTCAAATACAAAGGATGATTATTTGCACATTCTAATTCAAAACAATAATGGGTTGTATAATATATATAACAATCCATACATATTTTATAATTGCACGCTGGACATTTATAGCATTGATTCGAAATGCTCAAATCACAAATATTACAAATCAACTGATGATCTCTTATAATTTCAAGATTATCTTGTCGTAATTCTAGATTATGAAATTCACATAATGGAACTTTGATAGTAAGATTCCTATTATTACAGTTTTCACAAATATAAAATTTGCATGCTCTGCACCCTACAGCTCCATTAAGCATTTTGATATTGCAAATGCTACAATTAAGATCCATTTTAAAGTGATTTTTAACATAGCTTGCAGCATTTAAATAATTGTAAAGCTTATGATCAGGATGGAAATTCAAATGAACTGAAACATTTTGAGCTATTTTTGATGATAACTGATCGTCGTAGCAAGATTTACATAATACAAATCTACACTTGAAGCAATGCCAAGATTTACCTTCCCAGGTCTTTTCGCAATGAGAGCATTTTAGTAAAAGGTCTCCATAAATCTTTTGGTAAATTAAACTAGATTGTTTTTCATAAGAGAGTTCATGGGAGTTTGGACAGATAGTACTATTTTTAGAGGAAATAAAGTCTATAAGCGCAAAATTCTTTTTATAATGATCAAAGGATGGTGTGATTGAGGTATTACATGTAGGGCAACAAGCAGGATTCTTCTTTATAAGATTTTTTAAGCATATATCACAGAAGGAGTGCCCGCATTCTAGAACCATAGGAATATTAATTTCAGAGCCAAATTTCTCAAAGCACATTATACATTTCATTTCTATTATAATGTCTACATATTTTCTAAGAAAACTAATCTTTCAAAAACTCTCTAAATCTAATCCTATATAAAAAAATTGTCCTTTCTGGACAAAAGTATCTGCCAATCTACTTCATATCATAGATTCATATAAAATAGCATATTTTCCAAAAAAAAACTAAACTTTCAAAAACTTTCTAATCAATCCTATTTAAAAGCATTAAATCTATAATCCTCCATAATTCTTTCCTCCATCCAAAATTCTAATTCTTAAATCTTAAATATTATTAATCTTCCCAGCAGCACAACTCACACATACATCATACCTACACATCCTACAATGAAACGACCCAGTTTTCTTCATTTTCTTCCTGCAAGCATCACAAGTAACTGAGCTATCATAAAACCCTGCAGTATCATTAAACCAAACTAATTTATGACGTTTCTTACACATCATAGTCAAAATTGTATACTTCCCTCTGTTAATCACATCTAAACACACATTGCAAAGATCAAAATTGCAAAGACGGCAATGGGCATAAATTTGATCATTACTAACCTTCCCACAACAACAACATTTATATTGAACAACTCCATCTATTTCTTTATATAAATTATATTGGGCATCACTAAAATATAGAAAATGATTGTATGGGCATTTTATTTGAAGACGTTGATCATTAGAGAAATATTTCCGGCAAGGTTCACAAACATCATATTTGCAATCTCTACAATGGTAACTGGAAAATGTGGATTTTCTTTTACAGATATCACATTTCCATGTGCTACTACCACGAGATTTATAATATTGGGTAACATCTGCGGTGAGGAAAGTTTGATGACCTTTTTTGCAATACCAGCCACTTGGCCGTTGAGCTTTTTGTTTGCAAGAGTCGCAGAGGTCGTATTCGCAGGACCGGCAAGACCAGGATGACCCTTTCCATGATTTTTTACACATTTTGCATTCAATTTTACCTCGGTTTTTGTTTTTCCTGGTGTAAAAACGTGTTTGATCCTCGTAAAAATAAAGAGGGTGTGAGTTTTGGCATAGGACACTAGATTCTGAAGGAGCAACCTGTAAAGAAGCTTGTTCGCTATAGCAAGCTTCACAAAGGTCAAACCTACAATTTTGGCAGGTCCAAGAATATGTTTTCCACTTATGTCCACAATAGTCACAATAAATAACATCAGTTCCATATACAATCTGATACTCTTTTGAAGTATTTGGGTTCCTTACAAGCAGATGACCATTATTACAACAAACCCTAACAGGAATAAGGCTTTGATTAGGCTCTAAAGTATTTCTTTTTTTAATATGAGACTGAAGGTTTTGATGGTCTCCAGGTTGTTGAAAAATAATCTCAGGGTTTGAAGGAGTTCTTTCATGAACTAACTTAGGTATAATGTTCTGAGAAGCAATAGATTGCCTTGCTGAGTTTATTACTGGATAAGACTGAGGGATTATAGGATTTTTAATGAGTGGTTTTGATGGGGATATAGGTTGGATTTTGACTTCTTCAACATTTTTCTTTTTGACTTGTTCAGCATTTTCCTTTTTGACTTCTTCAACATTTTTCTTTTTGATTTCTTCTTGCTTTTGAAGATCTATTAGTTCTAGAAGAGTGAAGTTTGTACTGATACTTTCGAAGGGGAGTTCTACAGGCTTTCTGTCGAAAGGGCATTCAGAATTCCCATCTTTGATATCCTTGACGCATTGCTTGCAGAATGTATGGCCACATGGTAAGATGAGAGGCTTTTTTTCGTTGGAATCAAAGCATTCCAGGCAAATACTGCATTCAAGTATTGGTAGATTCATATAGAATTATTATTATATGGTAAAATTATTCCAGAAACTAAGGATGTGATATTATGCTTTGAAGTAGGAATATGTTATTATGATGGTGCTTAGGAAGTTATAATTTGGATTGATTTGTATCATTAATTTCTATAAAAATTCATCTTCCTAATCTTTTAGCATCCTTCTGTACTCTTTTTTCTATCCTTGTCTAAATTCCACCACCTTCACAACCTAATCCCACATATTACATCCTCCAATCCATCCCTCTTCCAACTTTCTAACCATCAAAATATTCTACAACAACCATAAATCTAAAGCCTTTACACCCATAATAATTCTCAAACCTCTCTCTGCAACTCATTATAAATGCTATTTTTTTTGTTCTCAATGGTATCAGCGTCCTATATCCCTGGGACCAAACCAAAAGAGTTCGAAAAAGACAAAATTGTCGAACTTTACGTCACCAAGATTGATTCCTCATTAACACAGCTTCCTTTCGACTATTATTATCTTAACTTTTGCAAGCCAGCTTCCACAATAGAATACAATGATAACATAGGCCAATCTTTATCAGGCGACCTAATTGAAAACTCTCCTTACAAAATTCAAATGCAAAATACTGTTTATTGCAGTAATCTATGTGAACTGACAAATTCTAAGACTGACATTGAGATTTTTAAATGGATGATTGATAATGAATATAAAGCTAATTGGGTAATAGATGGACTTCCTTCAGGATATCGAGTCCCTGTTAATACTACAAAGACAAATTTAGCTTTTTATCAAGATGGTGTACCTATTGGGTTTAAAGCTAATGGGAAAAGATTCTTATATAATCACCATCATTTTATTATCAAGGTACATAAAACTTCTGTAGACAAATGGAGAATTGTAGGTTTTTTAGTCAACCCTATGAGTTTGAATAGTGAAGGAAGGGATGCTTGTAAAGATTATAATATCCAAGAAATTATCCAAGTTCAAGAAAACTATGTGGAGAAGATTATTACATCTGAGAATAATTTCAAACTTGTAGAAGATGTTATTAATGAAGAGTTTCTTCAAGATGCAGCAAGCCAAAAAATTAAATGGAGCTATTCAGTAACGTTTGAAAATAGTGATACTAAATGGGCTTCAAGGTGGGATGTTTACTTGTATACTGAAGGTGGTGAAGTTCATTGGCTTTCTATACTAAATTCATTTGGTATGGTTATTTTCTTATCATTTATGGTCGGTCATCTTTTTAGACGAACTTTATCTCGAGATATCTCAAATTACAATGAAAGAGTTGATACTGATCCTGAAGTAGACTCAGGCTGGAAACAACTTAGAGGCGATGTCTTTAGACCTCCAGCCTATCTTGGGCTTTTTTGTGTATGCATAGGCAGTGGTATCCAACTGATTTTCATGACTTTATTTACAATCTTATTCGCTTGTATTGGTTTCCTTCGTCCAGATCATCGTGGAGCCCTTCTAAGTACTATGTTGTTTTTATTCGCTTTCATGGGATGCTTCGGTGGCTATGTTTCTGGAAGATTTTACAAAATGTTTGGAGGACTTAACTGGAAAACCAACTCAATGGGTGTTGCCACGATCTTTCCCGGGACCTGTTTTGGGATTTTCTTTATAATCAACTTGCTAATCTGGGGTGAAGAAAGCTCAGGAGCTGTAGATTTCTTATCATTACTTGAACTTATATGTATATGGTTTGGAATATCAGTACCTTTAGTATTTATAGGTAGTGCCTTAGGATATAAAAAAGCATCTATAACAAATCCTTGTAAAGTATCGAAAATTCCAAAACCAATACCAATGAGAAGGAATTTTCTGGTTTATTGTGTATGTTTACTTGCTGGATCTTTACCTTTTGGGTGTATGTTTATTGAATTGAATTATATTATGAATTCCCTTTGGCATCATAGTTTATTTTATTATTTGTTTGGGTTTTTGTTTTTATGCTTTATTGTTTTGATTGTAACTTCGGCTGAAGTGTCGATTTTGATGACTTATATTGTATTGTGTAGAGAGGATTATAGGTGGTGGTGGCTTTCAATGCAGATTTCCGGATCGTCTGGGGTTTATTTGTTTTTGTACTCAGGGTTTTATTATGCTATAAAGTTGGAGATTAGTAGGTTTACGTCGACTGTACTTTATTTTGGGTATATGCTTATTGGGAGTATGGCTTTTGCGTTGGTAACTGGGACGATCGGGTTCATTTCAACATTTGTTTTCATCAGAAAGATTTTCTCGTTGATTAAATCGGACTAAGTAGAATAATAGGTAATAATATTTCTTTGATTTTATAGTTCTTATTGTTGATAATCATTATGAGTTATTAGTTTGCTTTGATTATCAGATTTTTTATATATAAATAGATAGTTTATAGATTAGAAATTATAACTTGAAAGAATCTCTATAAAAATGCATAATTTTATATGTTGGATGAGTTATTTTCAAAGCTATTAGTATATTCAAAATATATATCCCTTCACAAAATCATTACCACAAAAAAATATTTATGTTCATCTATAAATTAAACCAGAGAAATCTTATTAATAAGAATCTATAAAAATTCAATTCGATCTATTAAACCACACTAAACTATTATCTGCAATCACATTCTAACCCCATACAATTTCTCATATATTCTTCTAAAACTCATAATCTAATCAAAATATCTAATCCTTATAATTTTCTATTATCTTTACCATATTTCAATACCTTAATCCTTTTCTTCGCACTATGTAGTAAAGGCCATCTCCCTTCAGAGCAAACAACATTTTCAGCATAAGGTGATAAAATTCTCTCTTTAAAAGTATCTTCAACTTTACTCCCAACCCTTTTCTCTCTTTTAGTCCTTGACCCATCTAAATTTTTTCCAATCACCAAATTTTTAGGACTCGAAAATTCTGACTTATTTACTGAAATTTTACCTTCTTTTTTTTTCTTATGTTTTTTTTTCAGCATTTTTCCCTCTATATTCTTCATATCATCCTTAATCATTTTACGAACGCTAACTTTAGGACTTAGGCTAGTTGGTAAATTTAAACTTTTTAATAAAGGCTTTGATTTTGTGGTTTTTGGGATTTGAACCCCACTTTGATCGATACTTTCTGAATAATTTTTAAAAGACTTGCTGAGGTTTTTACGTGTTGGTGATGGGCGATTGATTGTAATAAAGCCTGATTTACCTTTAGTTTTTGTATAAGTATTGAGAAATTCATATACATTTTCGAGATCCTGGGAATCATTGCAGAAGCTTTTGCAAAGATTATTTGTTATGTCATCTATTGTGAGTTTGGTCTAATTTGATATTACGACTGCGAGATTTTCAGTATTTGGGATGGGTTTTTTTTGGATGTTTAAGAGGTTGTTGTAAGATGATGCGTTTTGTAGGGAGGATTTGTTTTGGGTTAGTTTGAAAGAAGTACTTGTTAGCTGGGTTGTGTCTTTGATGTGGTCTTTGGAGTTTTTGCTTTTTGAAGTTTTATGTTTTATCATTTTAATATTTTTGTATCATGAATGTCTAGTAATGTTCAAAGAATAGATGAAATTATAAAGTAATGCATCTTTCTGCCTTACAATCAACCTTCAGGAATATATTCATCAAAAGAAATCTAATTTTTATAATAATCACCTCAAAACTCTAAAAAACTTTTCTCGCAGTCATAAGTTATTATATTTAAACCAAAAAAGGCTTTAATTTATTATAAATTTTCCTAATCAAACATATTCATTCCATTATCAATCCAATAATATTAATATTATCTTACTCTATTCGCATAAGGATTATAATGCTGATACAATTGTGGAGAATAATAATTANTTCGCAGTCATAAGTTATTATATTTAAACCAAAAAAGGCTTTAATTTATTATAAATTTTCCTAATCAAACACATTCATTCCATTATCAATCCAATAATATTAATATTATCTTACTCTATTCGCATAAGGATTATAATGCTGATACAATTGTGGAGAATAATAATTAACCCCTCTTGCAGGTCTTTCATATATATCTTTTCTACAATAAATATCAGGACTTTCTCTTTCTAACGGGCTGAATTTTCTTTCAGCTGAAGTGCATCTTTTCTGAACACCCATCGCCAAATCTTTTTTATCATATAAATAGTTTCCTTGAGCATATCCTCTATAAACATCTTCTTTCCTTCCAATAACATTTGCCGTTGCTGGTCTTTTCTGGTCTTTAACATCATAAGCTCTATAATCTCTTTGAATATCTTTGAAGTTATCCGCATTTCTATATAAATTTCTAATATCTTTGTAATTGTCTCTAAGATGAGGATCAGGGCTATACCTATCAACAAATTTATGATCCACTGGCTTAGCAAATACATTCGGCCTTGGCGCAGGGTTTTTTCCAGGTGCAGGTGGAGTCCTATTCCTCTGCCCATCCGTAGCATTCCTCCCTCCATTTACCCTACTAGGGGAAATTTTATCATACCCATCCGGTAACCTTCCATCAGTTTGATTATTACCTTTATATCTGTCCAAATTCTTAGGTGCACTATTATCACGTCGAGCTTTTAAATCTTGTCCAATATTCTCAAACACCCTTTCAGCTTTTAAAATCCTTCTAGGTATAACAGGAGAATCTTTCGCCCTTTCAACAATATTCTCTTTATCAGTTGTTGTATTTGGGGATTTTCTATTCCCAGCATTAGGATACAAAGCAGGTCTTTCAAGGTTTTTTTGTTTTAAGTCTTCAACTGGGATAAGATTTATTATGTTTTTAGAATATGTGTCGTTTTTTTCTAGTGGTTTATATTGTGGATTGTTTTTTCCCATATATGCATCGAAATTATAATGATCTCTGACGTTAGTACTTGGTTTCTCAAGGAGGATTTTATCTTTTGTGAAATCTCTTGTGTAGTTATCTTCAGGCGTCCTTTCTCTGCTATTAGTTTTTCCAGTTTTACGTATAGGAACTATTGGGCTATTGTTTTGTAAATAGTCTTTGCTTATGGTTTTCTCTATACTAGGGGCTCTTTCTTGTAAGTTTTCTTTTTGGATATGGCGAATGTTGTTTTCTTGGTCTCGAAAGTTATCTTTTTGAAGTTTTCTTAACAATTCCAAACGCTCCTGGCTATTTTCACGTTCTCTTTGAAGTTTTTCTAGGCGTTCTCTGCAGATTTCTTTATCTTTATCCCTTAGCACTAGATTTTTGCTAGTATCTTTTGCTTCTTGTTTATGCTCTTTATCGTATTCCCCAGTCATAACTCTATTGATATTCATTTCTTGATATTTTTCATTGCTGTTTTCTCTTCTAAGTCTTTCTTTTAGTTGTTCGATTTTTTCTATTGTTTGATTTTTCGGGGTAAGTTTTTCTTTATCTTTGCCTCCTATCTTGTCCCATAAAGGACTTTGTATTGGTGTTTGTTGTTTTTTAGCTTCTTCTTCATTGTTTATTAGGAATTCTCGATTTTCACAACGTGTTTTCGGTCTTTCTAAATCTTTAGTTTTATCAAGATCTTTCTGTTTTTCTGTTTCCCTTATTTTTTTCTCTCTTCTTATTATATCTTCTTCTCTTTTTCGAAGCTCTTCTTTTTCTTTTCGAACTTTTTCTTCTCTTTCTTTAAGTTTGTTTTCATATTCTTTTAATCGGAATATCTCATCCCTTGCTATTTTCTCTTTGTTTTTTATAGTAATTTGTGGAAGGTTAAGGATTTCTGTGACTGAAGGTCTTTGGTTAGGATCTAGTGACATCATCCAAGAAATAACTCGTTGAAGGTCTTCAGAGTATTTGGATGGAATTTTATCGACTTGGCCTTTGTTGATTTTTGCAGCGAGCTCAGCATGAGATTTGGCTTGAAAAGGTGGACGTAAAGCTGTCATTTCATACAAAAGACACCCTGCTGACCATATATCCGATTTTTCATTATACCTTAAATCAGCAATTTGTTCTGGGGACATATAATAAGGAGTTCCTACCTTAGTTTCCGCATATATCGAATTCTCCCCCATAATCCTACTCAAGCCAAAATCCGCTAGTTTCGCATTCAAATTTCCATCCAACAGAACATTCCCAGGCTTTATATCCCTATGCAATATTTTCCCATTCTCTCTATTATGACATGCTTGCAAAGCTATCAAAATCTGCATGAAAATTTTCCATATCAAATCCTCACTCATAAGCTCATTATCTCTTTTATATTTTTTTATCAAATGCCCCAAATCTCCTTTCTCACAATATTCCATAACAATAAAAATCTTTGAATTTGGCTTATCAACAATTCTATCGTAGTATTTTACTATATTTGGGTGTCTAAATTCTCGCAAAATATTAACTTCAGACACTAATTGCTGCTTTTCTTTCTCTTTCATCCTCCCATAGCAAATTTCTTTCCAAACTAGAATTTTCTTATCAGCTTTCCTACGTATTTTTGTAACAGCGCCAAAGCTCCCTTTGCCAACTTGTTCTAAGACTTCGTATTTGTCCATTTAAATCTTTCTAAGTCGACATTAAATTTGAAAATTTGAAAGTTGCGAATAATTTTAGCAGGACAATCAAAATCAACAGATTGTAAAATTTTAATATTTGAAGAATATCTACACTATATTAGTTGAGTTTTGGGGATCTTGCCCTTGCTCGTGGCGATAAAGCTTTAGTTCGGTCACCTTTAAAAAATTCCTGAATATAATCTTCATAAAAAGTCCTCAAATGGAATATCTGCCTGTTAATATCCCTAACATCTTCAGCTTGAGCAAGGATTTTTAAATAGTCCATCAAGTTATAAAGCTCACGATCATAAGGGTCATCATGCCATGATATAATCGGAATGCCATTATCAAGATGGTAGCCAAAAGAATAAGCAGCATTATCAACAATAACTAAATCCTGAAGCCTTCTGTTACTAAAAATCCTCAAATCTTTCATAAACACCCCTTCAACAACAAGACAGTTTTCTCTATATAATCTATGGTGTATAAGTTCTTTTTTAGGGTCGAGATAATCTAATACAACATCAGCATAGCATTTATGTGAAGCTGTGAAAATAATAATCTCAAAATACTTCGATGCTTCAGTCAAACATTCTCTAGCAAAAGGTCTTATGTTGATTCCAGCATTTATTATCTCACCCGAAGGGAAAACTATAGGCAATGTTACATCAGGGATCATATTCGGGTCATCAACACAATGAACTAAAGTTTCGTCTAAGTCAAAAATTATAGTTTTTTTGTCTTCAAAGCCTGGCCTTTTAGTAAAACTCATACGTTTTTGACGAAGCTGGCTCATATCTACGGCAGGGAGATTTCTGACGAATTTGAGTGCTTGGAAAGTTTGGAAAAGATGCTCACGGTAAAACATCTCACTTCGGGCTTTGATTTCTTCAGGACATAAATCAAGTTTCTTTTTAGTTGGCTCAGCTGAAGATTTGACCCTTGTGACAATGCTATTAAGATCAATTTTACGTTCTTCAATTTTCTTGGGTAAAGTTTTAGCACTTTTAGATTGGCCTTTTGAGCTCAAGATATTCGAATTGGGTGTAAAGGTGTAAGGGACTGGATGCATATCATTTGAAGGTTTGGGTGTATGAGATTCAGGCTTAAAAATGGCTTTTTCATAACCTGTATTAGGACGAGATACTGGAGTTCTTGGCTTATGTCCTTGGCTTGGCCATGGACCAGAAAGTGTCCCGCGTGAGTTTGATGGCGAGTTTTTACTTAATGTGTATATGTTGTTATTAGGTCTTTGAAAATCTTGCCCTTCTCCAGGTTCTTCAGATAGTCTGGGACTTGATGAAACCTGACGAGTATTCGAAAAATATTTCAGTGACTTTTGAGTTCTTGACATTATATATTTATTATAAAAGGATTATATAAGGGATATTAAGATTTTTTTTTGGAAGATTTATTTAAATAAGTTTTTAGATTGGAGGAATTNTTTGATGAAACCTGACGAGTATTCGAAAAATATTTCAGTGACTTTTGAGTTCTTGACATTATATATTTATTATAAAAGGATTACATAAGGGATATTAAGATTTTTTTTTGGAAGATTTATTTAAATAAGTTTTTAGATTGGAGGAATTTAAAGCGTTTTGATATACAATTTTTGAAAAACTTAGGGAAATTAGATTAGAGATTAGGCTTTTAGATGAGATGGAAAGGTTGGAGGGTAGGCTTGAAAGGTTTTAGGATTTTTCGAAAGAGTTTTTAGATGAAGAGAATGAAGGATTAGAGTTTAGGAGTTTTTTAGATGAAATTAGTGTTAAGTCTAATGGATGAAGGCTTTTGGTTTAGGTGCTAAAGTTTTATGCCTCTTCTGAATTTTGATTGGGTTTATTGTTGGTTTTAGTATAAGTTTAGTTTAAATAAAAAATTGAGTTTGCTATTTGAGGATAAGTTTTCATTAGATTTAAAGATGAAACTGAATACAAATTATTGATTATAAAAAATTCCCTATAATTATTTAAAATTATAATAAAAACTATCACACATGATAAATCTAAACTTTCTACAACAACTAAAACACAACAAAAACCCTTAACTTGAAACTAAATGGCTATTAAAATTACAAAACTAATTTAAAAGACTCAAAAATCAACAGACAAAAAATCATCATTAAAACTATATTCATCTAATCCAAGACATCATTTTCATCAACACATCTAATGGAAATTATAAAATCTAATTACTCTTAGTAAGAAGGCGATCAATAAGTTGTTCAGCAGAAATCACTAACGGAGTGCCAGGTCCAAAGACAAAGTTCACACCCGCTTTATACAAAGCATCATAATCCGTATGTGGTATAACTCCTCCACAAACAACAATAACATTGCCAAGTCCTTTAGCCTTAAGAACTTGAATTAATTGTGGCATCAAAGTCAAATGTCCAGCAGCCAAAGAGCTAATTCCAACAATATGCACATCAGAGTCCAAAGCTTGTAAAGCAACTTCATCAGGTGTAGAAAACAAAGGTCCAATATCAACATCAAATCCCATATCAGAAAACCCACTAGCTACAACATTAGCCCCTCTATCATGCCCATCTTGTCCCATTTTAGCTACTAAAATTCTTGGTCTTCTTCCTTCTTTCTTTTCAAATTGGGCAACTTTTTCTTGTACTCTTTTAATATCAGGGGTTATAGTTGACCCATAAGCACCTTGAATAAGATTTTCAGTTAGATTAAATCGCCCATATACATCTTCAAGGGCTTTTGAAATTTCTCCAAGTGTAGCTCTAGCTCTAGCAGCTTTGACTGAAATTTCAAGAAGATTTCCTTTGCCACTTTTAGCTGAAGCAGTAAGTTCAGCAAGATATCTCTGTACTTCATCATTGTTTCTTGAAGCTTTTATTTGATTAATCCTATCAATTTGCTTGGTTCTTACAATAGAGTTCTCGATGTTTCTTACTTCAATTTTATCTTGTTTGGCTAGTTTGTATTTGTTTACACCAACTATTGTTTCAGCTCCAGAGTCTATAAGTGCTTGTCTTCTTGCTGCAGCTTCGAGGATTCTTCTTTTTGGCATACCTTCTTCAATAGCTTTAGCCATACCTCCAATAGATTCAACTTCTTCAATGAGTTTACGAGCATTATCAGCGAGATCTTTTGTTAGGTTTTCCATAAACCAACTACCTGCCCATGGATCAACAACTTTGCAGATATGTGACTCTTCTTGGATTATAAGTTGGGTATTTCTAGCTATACGAGCACTTGTTTCAGTAGGCAGACCTATAGCTTCATCGTAAGAGTTTGTATGTAATGATTGAGTACCTCCAAGAACTGAAGCCATAGCTTCGATTGTTGTCCTTACAACATTGTTTAGAGGGTCTTGTTCAGTAAGACTCCAGCCTGAAGTCTGACAATGTGTCCTTAGCATCATGGACTTAGGGTTAGTTGGGTTGAATTTTTCCTTGAGTAACTGCGCCCAGAGCAGCCTTGCAGCTCTAAGTTTAGCCACTTCCATATAAAAATTCATGCCGATACCAAAGAAAAACGAAAATCTCGGGGCAATCTGATCAACAGTAAGCCCAGCATTTTGCGCAGTTCTTATATACTCCAAGCCATCAGCTAACGTAAAAGCCAATTCAAGTTTCCCATCAGCTCCTGCTTCTTGCATATGATACCCAGATATCGATATCGAATTAAATTTCGGCATGAATTTCGATGTATAATCAATAATATCAGAAACAATTTTCATAGAAGNTATCGAATTAAATTTCGGCATGAATTTCGATGTATAATCAATAATATCAGAAACAATTTTCATAGAAGGCTTTGGTGGATATATAAAAGTATTCCTCACCATAAATTCTTTCAATATATCATTCTGAATTGTCCCAGCAAGTTTCTTAGCAGGAACCCCTGACTCTTCTGCTGCTACAATATAAAAAGCCATAATAGGTAAAACAGCTCCATTCATTGTCATACTAACACTTATATCCCCAAGTGGTATCCCACCAAATAAAATTTTCACATCTTCTACTGAGTCTATAGCAACACCTGCCATCCCAACATCACCAACAACTCTTGGATGATCAGAATCATAACCTCTATGGGTAGCTAAATCAAATGCAACACTTAAACCTTGTTGTCCAGCTTTTAAGTTGGCTTTATAAAATGCGTTTGACTCTTCGACTGTACTAAAGCCAGCATATTGTCTTATAGTCCAAGGTTTGTTAGTAAACATAGACGTATATGGACCTCGAATGTAAGGATATTCACCTGGCATATCTGGGATGCTTACGGCGTCTTCAGCAAAATACACAGGTTTGATTGATATACCTTCGTTAGTGTTCCAGATTAGTCGCTTATGTGCATCTACTTCTTTAAGCTCCTTGTCTGCAGCTTTGTTCCACTGCTCGAGCTTTGATGCCATACGTACAACTCTTCTTAGCATTTATTATGTACCATTAAAAATTCTTGATATTGAATCATATATAAAGAGATATTGATTTATAGTAGGATTTTATGTTGGATGAATGGGGTTAGAGGGTTTTAAAAGGTTTTGGAGAGAAGTTTTTAGGCAGAAGGGTTTCTGATATGAATTTTAGGGTAAGGTTTTGGGTTAATTTGATAGGATGTTGTATAGATGTGTGGGTTTATGATGATTTTTAAGAGATTTTTTAAAGGAGGGGGTATAAGATATGATTGTGTTAGTGGGTTTTTTGTTTTAAATTTAGGTTTGATTGGAAGGGTTATTAAGATTTAGATTTAGATTTTTAAGTATTAAGGAAGTTTAAATGTTGGAAAAAGGGTTTTGATGAATCTTGGTATTCTTAATTTCTATATCTTTATATATAGTTTATATATACTTATCCTCTGACACCACCTTTTTGTGGATCGTTTTAATACTACTTATATGTTCTGGGCCTATATTTAAACTTTATTTATATGTTAAAATCTTCAAATATTCTAATAAAGAAGGGCTTTCAGGCTAAGAGATAATTTATCAAGTTCAGTTTAATCAGTAACATATGCCATTTCAATACCGATGACTATGAAAAATATTTTTCTGAACCAATTTCTTTTAAAAAGGAATCGTACGTTATTAACACTTAAATAATATGTGTTGTGCTTAAATAAAACTATTTGAAACTAGATTTTTTGTTATGAAAATCTTACCTTGTATAATATTTTTTTTACTATCAAACAGAAAAGGTTTTTTATATGAAATCATATATTGTGATTTTAGGATTAAACAAACCTTTTATTCTTATACTAATTTATATATATGTAGCTTTGAATATGTGTAGACTGGGATATTTAATTTAGTTCTTCATAATTATAAACTTAACTTGCTAAAATTATTTATAGGTAGTAATTTTTATTGCTTTATGCATGGCTATCTTTATAAGGAAGATTCATATAGTTTGCTTTAAATGAATCAATTTCCATAAAATATTTGCTGTAGATAAACAATCTATTATCAGCATATTTCTAATGAAAAAAATATGCCACTCATGGAAAAATAGCACAAAACCAAAGTAATATTTCATGGAAACTTAGGTATCAGAAAGACTTCAATCCTTCTACGTTTTCACAGAAGAGAATCCAACGAAGCATTCAGAAAAGCATTTTTCAAAAAAATTTCTAACTAAAACGGCTTCAACGCCACTCTAGACGGGACACAGCAAACTAAGAATGCTACCTATCATAATGCCTGCTTAATATAAAAAAAAAATCATCATCTGCTTTAATAATTTACGATATCAGAGATATGAAGTCTTTTCAAAGATATGATTACAGAATTAAAACCTTAACAGAACATTAGCCTAGTTGTATATTGCTTAGTAGGAAATAAAGCTGATAAAGAAATCGTAAGCCACACAAGGATATGCAGTAGAGTTTGCTAAAACTTATAAAATGCAAAAGTTTTTTCAAATAGCTGAAATTATTATGAAATTTAAATGGAATTAGTATAGGCTTTAGATGTGAAAATTTGAGATAACTACTTTTTTATTAGCATTTATCAATAATAAGGGAAGCCAATTAAATGCTGGCTTTGGAATTATTCTGAGGTTAGGATTTTTAGTATAAAAAGTAAATGATGAATATTGATTAATGATAGTGAAGGACTAATATGAAATCTTTCCTGAGCGAGACTATCAATAATCATAAGAGGGTCAAAGTATAAACAAATTCAATGAAGAAATATCTACAAATGCTAACTGGAGTTTCTTAACTTCTAGTTGATTTTTCCAGCTTTTGCATAGCTACAGCATTTCCATAAACCAAACTTAATTTTACTTTCAAAAAAAGCCAAAACTTTAAAGCTTAAACTTTCATATTTATGCCAAATTACCAATAAGTGGACTAGAAAGAACCTGATCAAGCCCTTCTCTATATAAATCTTACTGAGTCAAAGCTGAAATATGTAAAACATTAATTTCATGATCTGTCACATCATCTAAGCAAAAGTACTCACGTATAAATCCTAAACTAACACAATTGTTTTGGTCATGTTTATTAATCAGCACATGAAAAGGTTTTGACTTGAGCTCTTCAGCTTTAAGAAGTTCTTGAAATACTTCTTTAGCCTCAATAAGCCTAGTGCGATCAACTCCATCAATAATATACAAAACCACATGAGATTCTGAATAATAATTAGCCCAAATATCTCTTATACCTTCTTTACCCCCAAGGTCCCATAAAACAAGTTCTAGATTATTGTGATTGATTTTAGCAACTAAAATAAAAAATACTGTTTAGTCCTGTAGTAGATGGGATTTTTCTTAGAGCCATAGCTTTTTGACCACAGCGTTTTTTGAGCTGTTCAAAAAGAGTCTATGTTAATTTTACTGTTTTACCTGAGTTGTCAATGCCAAGGAGAATTATCCGTACAGTACGCTTTGATAGCATGAACTGCCAACACCCTGTTATCAAACTGAACATATTTATGATAAAGTTTTCAAATATCCTTTTACAATTAAGAGTATTAATATAACAAAAACTTTAGACTTTAGCATCTATAATTCTGTAGATAATTTTATTTATTTTCTAGTCTATCAGCAAATTTGAGCTAATATCATTGAAATTTAATGATTTTTCAACAAAATCTCACTTATTATAACTAAATTCACAAAACTGTTCCCACTAATTATCTAAGCATGCTTCAGATATTAATAATAGAAGCAAATTCTTTATGTTTTATAGAAAATTAGCATCAGGCAAGCTCTATAAAGACATCTTCATCCCTTAGCAACTAAATCTAAATCCCCTTCATAAACCTCCTATAAAAAATATCAATCAAAAGTTTTCAAGACTTCTTATGAAAACACACATCAACTTAATCAAAATCTAGAAAACAAATACTAATAATTAGCAAATATTCACGATTATATTCACATAGCTTATAAAATTCCCAATAGTTCCAGAAAATTAAAACTTATCCAGAATATCAAAATCAGTATAATCAGAAATCCTTACGACTAAAACAATTTTTTCCTGTCATTGTCTAGTAAAAACTTTAAAAAATCAAGCTTTAATAATATCAAAAAATCCAAACCTATTTAGAGAAATCCTCAAACCCATCTCTTTAGACCTTTTTTCGAAATCTACCTAATTCCTAATTAGCTATAATATTCTATAAACCTCCTGATGTAGGAAAAATATCAGAAGCCTTTAAAGCCTTTTGAATTTTGATAATAATTATTCGACACTAGGTTTAAGAGAATATAGTATTCTTAAGCTAGAATGTAAGAATGGCCTTATGCAGTATTTGCTTAGTCAACTTTGGATCAGTTTGGTAAATCTATTTATTATTTCTCAAAAAAATCAATCCCTTCAGGATTTCTTAAAGGTAGGATTAAGAAAAAAGCTGAAAAAAAAAATGAAAAATATAAAAATAGTTTTAAATCATTATAAGCCAAGGTTAAATAACTGGCATCTAATGAAAGAATGATTATCTTGCTGGGCCTAAAACATAAACTAGAATTTATTATATATTACTTTATTAAAACTCCATACAATTAAGTAGTAAAAATAGTATTTATATATAAATGGGTATTACTGCTAGTGTTGATGAAAAGAGACTTGGGCATAATAGATCAATTGCTATAGCCTGCAAAGACAATTTTGAAGAGTGGAACCTGCCTGACTACGAAATCTATCGACTCTCGAGAGTTAGAATTACACAACCTAAACTGAAGCCTTTAGCAAAGAATGATTTGTATATTAAAAGGATTCAAAGATTTGGGGCGCAAGCATGTCAATAATGTTATATAAACTATTAAATACTAAAACCTTATTTCTCTTGCTTGAAAATGATATTTAAAATTTTTTTCTCCCACTTAGATAAGGTGATTATTAGGCAAGTTTATAGAAAGTTCATTTAAATTATAGTAATCAGCTAAACATTGGCAATTTAAATACTAATATTAGCGTAATTTTTGATGAAAATATAAGGCACTGGTGCAACTTGGATTAGGATATATGCCCGTAATACGTAATCAAATGCTAATGGAAATTGGGGAAAAAATGGAACTGAAAATAATTTGGTAAGCCAAGTTTTAGAAAGCTAGATCTTTACCTAGATAGTTGAAAAGTTGTATAATGAGATAGATGAAAAGTATAAGATTAGCTTTATAATAAATTAAGAGAGATTTCATAGGTAAATTATCTTTTAAAATTTTTTTTTTCATGATTTTTTATTGTGAATATAAGTTTAAATCCTTATGCAAAACTAAATATACTCAGCATAAAGCCAAAAACAAGCAAAATTATTAAAATTATATTATAGTATAATAAACTGAGCTTAGTATATACTATTAAATACGTTAAAAATAGTTATCATCAAGCCAAATTTTATTTCTCACTTCCTTTCTTAAGCATACCCTCACCCCATAATCACTGATAAACTTATCAAAATCATTTTTTACCTTAAAAAAATTCAAATATCTCATATTATGCATTCTCTCCACGTAAAAATCCATAAAAGCACACCTGATTTTTAATCATATCTTTTAAATTTCGGAACTTCAGCAAAGCAATTTTCTCCTCTTCACCCAATTGCTTAAGCCTATTCGCCAACTGATTATTATATTTAAGTAACCTTTTTAATCATTGCAGTCCTTTCAGCCAAATCACTACTAGCCTTTCCCTTTTTTACATAAATTTCAAAGCTTCAGCAATAGCAACTCCATCAAGAGGCGCTTGTCTCAAATCCGAATTCTCAATATCCGAAGCATCATTTCTAAATGTAACATTTTAATTTCAACCTGATTATCATAAACCATCTCTTCCCTTAATTTAATTACGATGTAAGTTCTAATATATTCATCAAATTACAATGAGCAATCCATCTGAGAAATGCTTGATAAAATGATTTTTGGATATTATTCTTTTTTAAAGTCAAAGCTAGATTTTGTCGCATTTTTAGATATTATTTTGATTTTTGTTTTAGTTTTTCAATTTACTATGAAAATCCAGCCCTTTAATTCTGTCTTCATAGACTTGGCTATGCGGGAAACTGTTTTCTCGATTGAATTTTTCTATAGTATAAACCTGAGAGTTCATATTGGGCGGTCGTTTTGCCACTTTTCATTAAGCAAACTTGAGTTTTCTTAAGCCTTGATAAAGCTTTGAAGCATACTGAAAGACTGAAGAAATTTCTTTTAGATTTCGATGATGAGTTTGTTCTACTATGCGATTTATTCATATTTAATTTTAGTCCCACTTTAGTTATTAAATGCAAGGTTGAAAATTAGATGAGTAAAATATTGTGAAAATTTTATAGGAAATAACTTGATAGAAAGAATATAGGTATTTAGAAGGGTACAGAATATATAAAAGTGAGATTATTAGTTAAAAAAATCATATAGAATTTAATATATTATTTTTTGGGTTAAATGGAAGAATATGCAATTTAAAGGTTTAACTAAGCTTGGTTAAGGCTAAGGCATTAATTTGATTTCTAGTAAAAGTTTTGAGCGGTGGGTTTAATTTAGTTTTAAGTATTGAAAATAGGATTGGATTACAAAATATTTTTATATAAAGAATGAACGTTCAAATAATAGGCAAATTTAGAAACTAGAGTAGTTTATTTGTTGTAATTGCAATGAACGCATATAATAAATACACAAGGTAATAATAATTTAGACAAAGCATAGATTTAAAAGTAATAAAGAACAGTTTGTAGTCTGATTTAGAAAAAAATAACTGGGTATTTTTCATTCAAAAGTAAATATTTGTAACCTTCTTAAGCTTAACTAATCAGCTAATTCTCATAAACTAGAGGTTTATTTTATTGTTATAATTACAATTGAACCACTTAACTATATAACCTATAAAAAACATAATTAAACTTCACAAAATCATTATTATAAAATATAAATATTCCACTTCTATAGCAAGTATTTATTTAAAACCAAATCAAATATTTATCCTATAAGCAAAAAATACTCTAAAACTAATTCATTTAAAAAACTCTAATATTTGACTAAAATTTTTAATTTATTTAAACCAATAAGTAATAAATAAATGTCTGAGATCGAATTATCAGATTTTTTCTATACAGAGCTGCTAACTAATGTACAAGCTTTAGGAGAACAAATCAAGAATAATTTTTTTAAATCATTTGCAGTCATTTATGAAGAAATTCTTTTTTTTTCAGATGATTTGACTTATTCAGAACTTTTTGGCCCTGATTCTAATAGAGTATATGCTGTATTAATCAAAGATAAAGAAAATAACTCAGTCCTCGCTGCTGCTCATGCTCGAATATTTTTAATTGAAAACTTAGAAAACGATATTTCATCAAATAATACTTTTGTTGTTCCAAACTATGTAATTGTGGTTCATAAAAAATTTAGAAAGCTTGGCTTGGCTGCAACTATGGTCGAAACATTAGAGGAAGCTTTTTTAAAAGACTATCCTCATAGAAATGTTATTAATTTCAACTTATTTTTCAATCCATTTTCATATAAAATTTTTGCTAAAAGGACCAACAGTATTATCAAGCCACCTTGTCCTAAAATGGCAAATGAAAATTTTTTTATTTATGAACTTTCTCATGATATCGACAATTATTTTGATTTGTTAAGAGATGGTTATAAAAACCTATGCGATGATTTGAAATTATTTTCTGATTTGACTGAGCTGAAAGATAGAGCAGGGATTATAGCTATTCATCCTGTGAAGATGCTTGAAGGTAATACTCTTGGCTTAGAAGCTGGTGACTATGTTATTGATAGAATAGCAAACAAAAGTAGAGTCATAATAATAAATTAGTTATAATTAAGAATTAGGATTATTGGATAGCAATACAAGTAATCAAGTCTTTATAAATAATTTAAAGTATTAACACAGTATTTTTTATAAAAAAAAATACTTGATATTTAATCTTATCAATAAAGTTATAATTTGATTTCCCATCATTTCAATCTTAATCATCTATTATATTTCCCTATATTTTACTTCTTATCATTGAATTATATTTCCCAAAAACACCCTTTAATCAATAAAACATAATATTGTTCCAATAAAATAATTGTTTTATTCACAATTCATTAAATATTAATTTTCCAAAACTATTTTATCAAACATCAAATCCTAGCATTCTCTTAATCTTTTTACCTTATATTATACTCAAAATATCATAAAATCAAATTCATGCAATTCTCTATTATTGAAATAATCTATGTAATATTTGCCAGATTTCTTTAATAAACACTGTAATAATGATAGTTTTTAGTATTAAATCTTTAGAATCTCTCTCTATACACCATAATAACAGCATAACATTGTCAATGAATTTTTTGCACATAAGTACAGAGCATAATTGACCTCAGCCCTTATTATACTTATAGGCTTATCAGGATATTCAACAAAAATTTCAATAATCTTCACTAAATTGAATTTGATTAGTTTTTATATATTGAAAATAGTTTTCGTATGATGTAAATTAAAAACTAATGATTGGATTAGTTTAATTATGATTTTTAGTAGAAGATGAAAGAAAATAGAGAAGATTCTGGTTTATGGGAATGATTATAAAACTTATTAATTTAGAGTTTTACTATAATAGATTATAATGTAATAGTGATTAAATGTTTTTTATTATATCATGATTCAGGATTGAATTTTAAAATAATTATTAATATATTCAAAACTTGTAATAATAACAGCATGCATATCCAAAAAAATATTTAAAGCTAATTTAGCATATTTATAAATAATAATAAAAATGAATTCTAATTTCAGAACCGTACTTATGTTGGAATCTTTTGAAAGTGTATGCTTTGTAGGTTTCTGTATTTCTGGACTTTACACAGTAACTTATTATTCAAACTACTAAGAGTTTATTACCAAAAAGTTATAAGCCAAAGCAACTT